>CM032061.1:53995330-54006016 GCA_018831715.1 Matsumurasca onukii | reverse complement strand
CTCTCTCCGAACTATTGTCGTCATTGTCACTCTGACTTTCCACCCAACTTTATTCATACAGCTCCTTCACCAGATCTCTGTACTTCTGCTCTGGTGGGTTGTTTGTGTGACTTGACTTTAGGATTGAAGCAACTTTTTCTTTCTCTCCTCCATGTTTTCGTAGTCTTGGTTATCCTCCTAAACAAATTCAAAAGTAAATGAAACTAGTAATTTAGGTTGCTACTTGATTTGGTAGCTATATGTTACACTTTTGAAATGTGTAGCACCAGTACAGTGGTTGATTAAATAAAAACGTTAATAGGATTGCTGCTGCTCTACATTTTAAGAGTGTGAATTAGCGGCTGTGACCTTAATTTGTCCTTAGAACAATGTTAAAACCATTTTAGGTTTATCTCAATTCAGTTTTGGGTTTTAAAGTAAAATGAACAATAGCCGCTGGGCCCAAAGGCAAATTTACAAGAAAATGTCAAACTTGAGGGGTAAACACTGGGTTTTTAAATTTGACACCACTTTTGTGCCGTGCTCAGCTTAATGTGTTTTTTCTGAATTGGTACAGTGTCATTTATACAAAATGAACCTCTAAAGGTTGTTTTGGGACACGAGAAAATAGGTAATTCAAAATAACATGTATATTTTACATTAATTTGTTCAAATTTGTTAAGTTATTAGTTCTTCTTATTTTCCAAGTTTATTATTGACCTTACTGCATGCGGTTCTAAATAATCATGACTACTTATTTATCTGAAGTTTATTTTTTATCACCGTCCATAGGCATAGCTAGAAGAGGCAACTATCTCTAATTCTACCCACAGATCTAAGTTTTCAATAAATCATTAAATTTGGTAACCATAAGCTTCCAGCGAGATCAAAATTATCAGAAGTGGGGCCGTTTTGGGGTGGAGGTTAAAGAGCTGATAAATTGGCTTTGGTGGCTCGTAGTTTGGCAAGTGTGTGATTGGGGTGTAAAGTAACTAAAGGGTTTTAAGTTTATTATAGTTTTAATTGTTTATATATTCACAGTTTATGTTTTGTTTGATTTTAGCTTTAATTGCATTTAAAGTTGTATACATTGTTTGTTTAATTTATTTTAAATTGTATTGAATATATGTTATATATTGTAAATGTTGTATATTATGCTTTGGTATAGAGAGGACTTATAGTCCTAACTTCGCCACATAATAAAGACTGATTTCATTTCATTTAAAATTCAAAGCTAATTCAAGATTTCAAGGTTTTCAAGGCTAGTGGACTCTCTGTATACCAGGGTACCTAAAAATAACAGGAATTCCATTATAAAACCATATTTTATTATTTCTTTTGACATTTACATGTATACCTTCAGTATACTCCATTTAGTATAATGCATTTGTCCATTCGATGCTCCTATGGTTTAAAGCACCCCTCATACCCCTTAGTCTAAATGGCTGCACGCTCCATCCTTGTTTGCCTTTTCACTCCTTCAATTGTATCATAACGGTGATATTTTATGTAAATATTTAGTTTGGGGAACATAAAAAAAGTCGCATGGAGCAAGTATGGGTCGTGGGGAAGGTGGTCATGCTGGTGTTGGCCTAAAACTAGTGCACTGAGATGGCTACGTAAGCAGGCGATTGTCATGATGAAAGAACCAATCTCCATATCGCCATAATTTAGGTTCTGAGTGTGTTGAAATTCGCCAAACTGAATTTTTACACACACTGACAGCAAAGAAGCATTCTCAATGGTCTTCGACGGTCTTTTGCAATATTAACGGTTTTTCTGTACAATTTCACCACCGAGAATTTGAAGGTCGCCCAGAACGAGGCTTGTCTTCAATCGACAAAGCCATCTTGAATTTAGGTAAATACTGCTACACTCTGGTTTGGCTCAAAACATCGCCTTGTAAGCTTCTTTAATAATTGCAACCGCTTTCTGACGCTCTTCCCGAGAAAAAAGCAAAACTTACTGCTGAACTTTGGTCATTTAACTTCACTATCAAAACAAACGAGTCAGAACAGAAACTACTTTAGAAAACGCCACAGCTCCTCCTCTTTCAATGACCTCAAGAGACTGACCAAAGTGAGTGCTCTGAACTCAGGAAGAGTTGCGCTTTCATCCCCTAGCAGCCAAAATGTGAACTATGCGCCCCCACCTTGCCATCAACCGATTCCTCGACATATACTTTGGTACTCGATAGATCTTACTAGATCAAAAAAAGCAAGCTCACCTTGCACTGCTGAATTTTCTTATTGTGGTAGACCGGGCATGCATCCAGAGTGAAGTGAGTTGGATGGTTTCGCCAAATGTCCTTAGAGTCGCAGCTCGAGAGGACACTTCCGTCCTCCTCTATCAACATCTGACACTCTCGGCCTTCGGTTTCGCTGGGAGACTGGACCCTTCGGCCCAGCCTTCTTCACTGGAGACTTGCTCAGACTTGTCTTGCTCTCTAGAACATTGAACGAATATGCATCAGCGCTTTTTTGAGTTTAATATTTGTTGGTAACTTGTAGAACAACTGTTCAAATGCTGGTAAAGAAGTTGAATGAACCTGCATAAACTCTTAAAAGCTTTTTATGGCAATGAAAGAAAGAACTAAACTATTTGAATTGTATTTTATCAGTGGATTTACTATTCTTACTTCCAGGGTTGGGTTGTACCGTTGTAGTGATAAAGTGCTTCTTTGGTATTTCTTTTAACTCAGCTTGTGGTAGTTTCAGCATCATCATGTTACAATGTAACAAAGCCTGCATATATTGCAGAGTTAAATTCTTTCTATATTTTCACTAAAATAGTCTAAACTTTAATATAATCGTCCACTCATTTTATGATAGAAAACGTGCCACACCAAGAAGTGCAGATTGCGTAGCAGGGTGATTTGCGTGGCGGGGTCTTAGCCTATCAATAAAGTCGGCCAATCACAGAAGGTTCAAGGTTATATCTTACTCTGGCTCTATTCTTGATTTTGAACTTATATCAAAACTAGAATAAAATTAACTACTTTTCCAAAATTTCTTTTAGTAAATTAACTTTTAACACCACTTACCAGACTCTGTTTCAGATTCACTGGGGTTCTCCGGTGAGTGTTTACTCCTCCTTGCATTAGTGGACCGGGTGGATTTTCTTGTGGTCACTGTGTTGTTAGCCACTATCGGAGATTACAGTCACTGTGGTGGCAGGTGGAGCAGGGTTGTTTTACGAGGCCTGCCTCACCGTCCCTGGTGCCTTGGCCGCTGAAGAGCCTGAAGATTTCACTCGAGTAGCTCGCTCAGTAGCATTGGTTCGCCTGAATCCCCACTAGAGTCTGAGTCTGAACTGCTCCCTGATCAAAAACCTCAAGTGTGAAGTGAAGCAAAATGGAAAGGCTATTTTATATTTTTAGTTTTTGTGCCATAACACCCCTACACGAGGCCTTAATACAGTACACTCCCTCTGATTGGCCACTTCGGGTCCAGATCCTCAAAGCTAATAAAAAATGGACAGACTATCTGAAAATACAAGGAAAAGAGCTCCAAACTGGCGTCGTTTAACTTTAGACCTAGTTTAAAAGAGAATCGATATTGATAAAAGCCAATACCATTAAGAGACACCTTAGAATGTGGGACTAATTTGAAAAGAAACTGCTCAAATGAATATATACTTGCCAAAACATTGAAGACGTGGTCTATGTTTTAGCCTCAGGTGGCCAGCTGGATTATCGGGCGGCTGAACCAAGCATGGCCGAACGAGAGGTAGTCTACTGTACTAAAAATGCTTGTTCTTTTTTTTCAATGGACAGCCCATTTTCCATAGGGAAGATGTATGTAGGTTTTAATTATGTTAAAAACATAATAGTTAAATGGCTGCAATAGTTCTATATTACTACAATTAATTTGTGAGCAAATAACTGGTTGCATATAGCTTTGTAAGTGATTTTATTTAATCTAATCACGGACATAAAATGTAAATGTTATTGTGCTATAATGAAATGCCTACCTGAAGAGTTAGAGGATGCTGAGGAGTTATTTGATGTGGCTGAGCTAGCTCGAGACTTGTCTGAAGGGGTGTGTGAAGTAGAATCTTTCTTCGGCTTCGGTTTGGGTTTGGCCACTTTGCTAGAAGCAGCTGCAGCTGTTTTCATAGCTGTCAATTTTGGCGGTGGAGGAGTGGATATGTTATCATCACTTTCACTACTGTTATCGGGACTAAAAATGCTTTTAGTTTTTACCAGCTTCTTTTGTGCATCTGCTTTGGTCGGCGGTTTACTGGCTTCTTTCGGCGGAGCTTTGAGCATTGGTTTTGGGGCGGGAACCGGTTTTTTATTTGCAGGTTTAGGGGCAGGTTTTGCTGGTTTGGTGATTGGTGTAACTGTTGCTGACGCTTTTGGTTTAGTCGGAGGTTTTCTTTTTGATTTTGCACTTGCATCATCTGACTCAGAAGAATATATTCCAACAACTTTTTGTGCCGAGTTAGATGCTCGTCGCTTTGGCTTTTCTTTGCTCTTATTGTCAATTTCAACAGATTCATTTTTTGGTTTGATAACTGGGTCGGCTTTCTTCTTAATTTTCTTTTTATCTGAATCAGTTGAAGCATGTCCACTTTTAGGGTTGCTGATAGAAGAGTTTTCAGTATCTGAAGAGGACGAATCTTCACTTCCTGAGGAAGAGGAAGAAGAGGAGGAAGAGGAACTACTGGAAGTTGATGTTCCTGATGCAGAGGACCCCTCCTGGAGATCAAAAATATTTTATTTTTGAGTTGTAACTTCTTTAATGATCCTCAGTGAGTCATTTACATAAAAATAGATATTATTCATTAAGGAGTAGGCTAAATGCCTGGACATTGGACGGATATGTGGCCAATGGTAAAAAAAAAGAACCTGGGCACAGCAAATAGGTGGTGATGGGTTACATATATGGACTTATTTCCTTAATGGTGTCGGCAAATGTAGTGGGCTTTGGTTGTGAAAACCAGCTTAAAACTGTATTTTCCTATAGTTAGAACCTGAACAGAACCTCAAATTAAAAAAAACGTAGTTATGGAAAGGTTCCTAGATTTTCTGCAGTGTACCAAAAATACCAAATATTAACTGCCAAAAATATGGATTTTCTGTAGGCCTATGTTCTCACTCAGTAATACGAAAGGTAATTAATTTTCTAATCAATAATTGACAACAGGACAAATAAATCTAAGATTTCATAATCAAACATTAACTAATTAGAGGCTAGTTTCTAGTTTCAATGATAACTCAGTTATAAGCAGCAATTCAGTATCGTTTATTTTAAATGTTCTTGAAAAATACAGTTTAGGGAGTCTGTCATGTAGTTATTATATATATATTATATTTCAACTATCATATACATTAGTATAATAGAGCCTAGTCTATTGAAAATGGTAGACCTGTCAACACTAACATCCCCTCCACACCCATAGTGTGGCGAGGCGAGCCATGAAGCAGAGGGACAAGTAGAGTGGAGGAACAGCACAGACCAGAAGAAATTCTAAGTGTACACCGCTCGCTCCCTACTTGTTTTATTTTAATATTTTTACAAAAAATAGTGTATTATTGTTAATACAATCTATTTACAAAATTTACGATTTGTTTATCATGGTTTGTAAACAAATTTGTAACTCATGATTTGTAATGTTGCTATCGCCACCTCAAAATAAAATTTAAAACATGGCAGAATAAAATGTAAATGTAATTTTTTGACGTATGACGCCATTTCTATATTTTCTGGCAATAAACTATTTGATTTTACCTATTCTGTCAGGTTTAGCAGTGCAAAAACAGTTCATAAATACATTTTTAAAATATTTAACGCTTAAAACACGATTAATATAACTGTGTGTACGTTAATTAACGATTATTTACGCTGCTTTCAATTATCTAGACATGTATATTATTTCCTAATTTTTTTATAACATAAGTAGACATACTGCAACAGTAGACTAACAAATCATGTAACTTTTCACTGAAACATTGTTAAGTCTTCGTAAATAGGCTAATAAATATCGTGATAGAATAGAGTTGAGCAGTGTCATGTGGAGTCATGAGGGAGAGTGGCAGTCGGAAAGTTTAGGAACGAGGGATGGGAATAGACTGAAGGCACTAACCGCTGCCTATGTCTACTGCCACGACGCCTGCTGGCGAAAGAATGTTTCCTGCCTAAAAATTGTGAACAGCTAAGGAGCACAACGATTGTGTCATAATTGTTTCATAAAATTGAGTACTTTAAAGGACGAAAACTAAATACTTTGGTGGTTTCGCATAGAATCCTAAATTGCCGAAGCTAGATTACAACGCTATCATAGAGGACTTTCCAAAGTGTTTGAATTAAGCCAGTTTTTAGTTTTGCAATCATAATTCCCACTTGCCTAGGTCCCTTGGAAAGGGCGAAAATGTTGATTGCCTAGTGGGGACATAAAGCTAAATTTGGAAATGATTGTCAAGGCTAGGTGCAAAGTTATAGCAGCTCTAATATAACTAAACCAAAACCGATGTTTTTCTATACACCACTACTACCTGTTAGGTCTACACCTATATTTACTCGTCCAATACAGAAAAATTACACTACTTGAAATCCCTCCTACCACAACAACAAACCACAGTAGTAAAACAACAAGTATGGGTGTGGAGGGGGAAGTGTTGGGTGCTAGCGCGACAGTCTAGTCTGTGAACTGGCCATGCTAATACACGACTCATCACTCAATACTACTCAAGAAATATGTATGTATTCGATATAACAGTAGCCGGCCTTAGCTTAGTTATTTTGAAGACAACTAACTTTATTCTTCTGGTATTCCATAGCTTCAAGAAATCCTAACCCTAATGGATATATCTTAGTCCATGTTGAATCTAAATATCTTGATTTACCTTCTTTTTTGGAGTCATCTTAATAACGTTTAGAACATCAATCACTAAAAATAACTTGTTTTATACATTACTTATAAACTATAACTGGATAACAACTTGATCATACTTTGCTTCCATGATTACCATGAAATGACAAGTAAATACAAACAAACCAAATTCAAAGTTGAGTTAGCTGACAGAGTGACAGTACTTTTTTTGATCACTTTGCCAAGGAGAAAACGATGTTTCTATGCTATTTACCTCTATGGCCGTGGTTTATAAATTTGTGATATTTTATTATTTGTACATATTCATGCTTTGCAATGAGTATTTAACGTAATAGCGTTAGTGAGGAAATCCCCCATTTTCCAGGATTTTTAAGCTACCCAACTATATGGCTGCTAAATTAGTCCTCGCGTGGGGCCAGCTTCACCGTGCAATCTGATTTGTTCCTGAATTGTGCTTACCAGTCTCCAGTCATATGTGAACTGTCACATCACTTGTCAGTTGTCATTAGCCTGTCAGCGTCACTTGCATTAGTGTAAATATTATTGTTGTGGGATTATATGGCTGTTGTGGTTGTGTTTACCTAAATATTAGCGAAATTAAAATATCGTTCTTTCAAAACACCATTCAAAATATATATAGATGATATACTGAAGTTGGTTCTAGAAACTAGGTAGATTAACCATAAGCTAAGTAAAAATAGCCAACTAGTCTGGTAATCAAGCCAACAGACTCAAAAAATTTCTAGAGTAGGCGCTTAAGCATAGGGGTTTTATGTACAGTGTCCGTTGATAGATAAATTATCATGGGTATTCATGTCATGGCTCTTACCAGCTCTGGCGGACTACCACTTTTCTCAAGACATCGTAGGGCTGCTGAACCCGTAAGTTTTAAGTTTAGCCAAACTATAGTAGTGAATTACTAAAAAATGAACAGTCGTGACGAGGTTGTAGTATGTTATACTACAATCCATGTATCTTAAATCCTATCCCTGCTCAGCGGTGAAAATCTTTAACACACTGCCTGCAGATGTGAAGAATTTAGACTCAAAGGCATTTAAGATCAGCATTAAGGACAGTTTACTTTAAAGACTGCTGTATTCATTGAGAGAGCTAGATGAGGAGCCACTTTATGGTAATGTCTAGCCTCCGCCATTCTTTGTAAATAATGTAAATAGTTAGGATATAATAATTATGACACAGTCTATCCGAAGATTCGGTCATCGACGAGGAATCAAGTATCAAGTATTATACTCACTATATTATATTCACTCAACACACTAATAACCCTTCAAAAATGCAAATGTACATTCATTCAAATTTTTCCTTCTAAACAAATTGCATGTGTATGGCTTTCATCATCATCTCTTCTAATTATTTGCCAAAAACTCATCTAAAGCTGTAAAATACTTCTGCGATCAAAGTGGAAATTAATTGCAATTCAACCTTTTGTTTTAGTTGGCGTTTTCAGTTGTCGGCTCACTTAATGGAGTCCATATGTTCACCAAGGGACAAAACATAACGATCGAGAGCACTTGCACGCAAGACTCAAGCATCATTTGGAAGGACTTTGAAGACAGGTTTGTGTTTAGTTATAGGTTAACATGCTCCAAGTTAAGTGTTGTATTAGTACACAACAACTCTTGTGTTATCACACATTCACAAGTTCCTCAAGCACATCGGTTTGAATTGTATAATTTTGTACGCTATATTTAAAATTGAAATGGATTCTTTGTATCGCTGTTCATACCTGAAATCTGTATTCTTTATATTAAAGGCCTTGGCTTTATTCCAGTGTAACGCTGATAGCAGTTGGCTCTGCGAGTCAATGCTGCGCAGAGCTGGTACAAGCAGTGTTCCAAGCGATGGTGCTCAGCGAGGACTGACGAGCTCAAGACCATCCCATGTCGAAAGACTGAAGCTAGAACTTAGAGTGAGTAGTACAAGTAGAAGCAAGATTCTCCAACACCCCAATTGAGGAAATCTCATTTGTCTAAGTACATTGAAGCAGTATCATCAGATGATTACTGAACCGCACCTATATCATCCTCAAAACCTGACTCCATGAAGCTGGATTACAGGACCACACCACAAGTCTACGGATTACGACCCAGAAGAGAAAGAAAATTGTAGTTTATTCGAGAGAAAAGTTTCTGAAATAAGACAAGATTCTTAAAAGTTTCTGTAAAGCGGTGAAGATGCAATACAGTCAGCTATGGATTACTGAGATAAACCAAATTGTACCAGTGTGCATATTCAATCAGAAAACCTTTTAAAATGAAAAGCATTTTTAAATCTATATAAATAAAATAAGACTTTTGTCTGTTACTGCAAAGAATCTATCTGTTTTGGTTATTTCGTTTATATTCTTGCATAGACCAAACTGAAGCCAAAAATCCTGTCTGTCTTGTCTGTCGCTCTGTCTGTCTGTCGCTCTGTCTGTCTGTAAGCTTTTAAGGCATCTTGGACCGCTTATAACTCAGAATGAACTGAAGCTATGAAGTGAAAGTCTGCTTTAGGTTAAGCCCATTGCAGTGTGTCTTAGCTATATTTTATACCCACACAACATCCACAAAATAAATGGCTAGGCCAAGTGGGCACTTTACATTTTAAGGAATTTTAGACCGCTATAACTCCAAATCCGCTGAAGCTATGGCGGTGAAACTTTGTTTGAGGGTTAAGCTAATCATTCAGTGTGTCTTTAGCTAAACTATGTCCACATAACATCCTCAAAACAGAGTAACCATGACTCTCACAAGGTAGCTAAGAGTATCTATATAAATAAATAAGACTTTTGTCTGAAAATTGCAAAGAATCCATCGGTTTGCTAGTTTGGTGCTTGTATACCTTGGATAGACCGAAACTGGTGTCAAAAATCCTGTCCGTCTGTCTGTAAGCTTTTAAGGCATAATGGGCTGCTTATAACTCAAATTGGACGAATCTATGGCTAATCTTCCTTTAAGGGTTTAGCTCATTGACGCTAGTGTGTATTTCGATGTATCATACCCATACATCATCCAAAAAATAAATGGCAGTTCACTGAACACGCTTTAGCGCCGACCACTTATGTCAAAATTACAAAACTATGCGCCAAACTATGTTTATGGTTAAGCCCATCACGGAGTGTATCCATAGCTATATTTCATACCCATACAACATCCACAATGTGAACTAATAGGCAACCAAATTGTTTTCTAAGGATATATAAGAAACTCTTTTGTCTATTTCAGAATTTGCAATTTCTTAAAATATTCAATAATAAAGCTATGTTAATAAAGCCCCGATAAGCGGTACCTCAGCTAGTTATGAATAGAAAAGTAGAGAATATTCCCTGAAAATAAGAAAAGTCTAGGAGTTTAGTTAGGAAGACAAACCATAGCCACTCGGTTCAGTGTCTTTATATTTTGATATTATAATTCCAGTGAAGACTCCCTCAGTTTTTTTTAAAGATGTATTGTAATAAAACTTTTGTTAAAGTTGGGTTAAGTTCATGTGGTAAAGTTATGTGTTGCTTTTATATTAATCAAATGTCAAAGTCAATTATTTTTTATACCCAAAACAAAGGAAAATCACCCAAATATAATTAAATTGCTTCTCAGACTAACTGCTAATGTATGTTGCAGACATGTTACCCAACTGTAGATCGGTTAATGGATTGTTTGGACATTGGAGAGAGAACGTCTTCCAAGATACCTCTTCTTCCACTTGCTGAAGTTGTGTTACATGAAGAAAACGCTCTATTACAGGTATAACATCCTACCTAGCACTACTTCTAGCTACTGCATAACCCTTTACGTTGAGTTATTTATTCCTGTTCTGTTTCTTAATTTTCAGACGCCTGGACTCCTTTGCCGAGAGCATAGAGTCACTGTT
>CM032061.1:53871631-53987214 GCA_018831715.1 Matsumurasca onukii | reverse complement strand
AATAAATTGCAAAAAGAAATTCGATTCACTCATGCCAGCAGCGTTTAAGTGCTCAGCTGCGTGTCAGCCTGGTTTTGTATTTAAGGTAGGTTAATTTTATTACTGACGTGCTCTTACCATGCTCATATACTCTCATTACTACTCGTATTATGAAAACATGTATTGTATGACGTTAAACCCAACTTTGATCTAAATATGTCAAATTATCTTTTTCGTAAGTAATTTTTACTTGTTACGATCCTTTTTACAGACGATCTACTTTATATAATACCAAAAAAAATATAACTACTCTTTTGTTTTAAATTATAATGAAACAACTCAGTATACATGTGTGATGGTTATTTTATAGCATTTTCTTATTGCATATTTGATTTTAGATCCTCGAGAGGCGAAATAGGCACTAAATATAATTTATTGAAGCTGGCCAAAGCCCTAACTAAACGGCCTTAAGAGGCTTAATGTAATATGATCAATAATGCTACATCATTCCACATCTTGTCTAGATATATGTATCTTATAAATGTCTGAACTTTGGTAAGTTTTTAGTATACTGAAAAATAGCAGTTCATATTGAAGTCCCAGTGTTAACTGACATTATGTCTCAATAATACTTGTCTTGAAAGACATTGAGGTAGGCAGTATACGCTTGACATTAATGGTTTCTATGTACACAAAGTTTCTCAATTAGCGTTAATCAGAAAATTGTAAATCGAATGTATATTGAAACATGCACTTGTAATCTAAGCCACAGTATAGAGGGTTGCAGTACGGGGAACGCGGTCGTCATTAATAGTGTATGTACATTTTTGAGTATCTCATGCATTTGAAAACCAACTTTTAAATATTTCATATTATGTAGGCCTACAACAAAATTACCAATTATCATAATACAAGAACAAACACAAATATTAAAATAACAATTCCCAGATTTATACTAAAAATACAAACTATGCTTTGTCAAAATTGTATAATAAACTACCAGATAACTTAAAGTATCATCGATTTTCCGCATCGAAATTTTAAAATAACTCTTGAAGAAGGCCTTCTACTCACATGCGAATAACTGATGAAAGAAATATGTGAAGATTAGCATTGTTTTCCTTAGTTTATTTATTTATTGGATTTGTTCTTTTTTAAATGTTTTGTTTTCCTATGCATCCTCTATTCCACGGTATAAATATTTCCTCCTTTCTTTCTTTCTTTCTTTCTACTATAAGTTTTATAACCTTCTAAAAATAAAAATATATTTTAAGCAAAAAAAATATTTTCGAATGCATTTTATTTCTAGGAAAATCTACTTTGAGACCCCTGAAGCCCAAATTAAAAGCTAAATTTCAAAACAAATTTGCTCCAATCCGACAAAGATAATCTGTTTGGCCTTATTTAACAATACCCTAAAAAATCGACACATGAGAACATTGTTTGTTGAACCGTAAACCCCTGCAACCCCCCTCCAAAAGAAAATGCTTGTTTAAGTTGACGCGAGATTTCGTAGACCGCAGTCATCGGTTAGACTACATCGTCGTTTTCTACATTTGCGTTGCCGTTCAAACTCTATCGCCTCTATGAAGACAAACCAACAAACAAACAAGCCTACAATCTACTTATCCAAAACACAATCACACAATCTACATTCTACTTCTCTCATTCGCTTATCCAAATATTTAATTCAAAACAACCTATCTTACTCGATCGTACAAACAACCTACGATTACTGTTTGTTCAACTTAAAGAAAAGAAGATATATTCAGTTTTAGAAATAAGAAGAACTGATTACATCTCTCCGTTACTCCATTGTATTAATAAAACTTGACCAACATCATGTGTAATGTTTTTCAGAAAATAGAACAAAATACGAACACGATTGATATTACTCAGTAAAAGCAGTTTACTTCATCAAACAGTTTTTGCTCACTAGCTGACAGTTTAGGGTTGGAAGGAAAGTTATAATTTTATTAATGTTACACGCCCTCTGCTATAAACCGTTTTCTTGGAACAAAGTGAACCTTACCATTATTTTTTTTTTTTCCGTATTCGATGAAGAAACTTTTCATTGAATACAACTTTAAGCAAACTTAAGCTCCGTAACTAAATGCTTGTTTTTAATTTGCTTGTACCAAATATTTCGAGAAGGTAGCTTGCACAGAGCCTGCATAAAAAAACTGGGCACAAAGAAGTGAGGACAAACACTTTCTTATGTGATGTCTGTCTATATTAATAATTTTACATGATAAAAAAATTAAGTTGTACATGCTTTTGAAGTTTACTTTTATCTCAAGCAATATACTTGAGACAAGACAATATTGCTCAAGAAGCCAATAGCTCTGGAGAAGCAATTCAATACAAGTTATAGGTGTTGTAAAGTCAGTTTAATACTTTGTTGTTTTTTATAGGGTACTTTTTACAGAGTGAAGTTATGACTGGGTATACCCATAGAACTACCAAGTACATCGTAAAATATGATTTAATTTTGTATACTTAATCTTTTCTCTCCAGGGTTGATGGGTATAGAATTCAATGAGCATAGTATACAAATTATTGATAATGATAAACAAGAAAAACAGAAACATATTTTAGATCTTTTCCAAAACAAGATCCCTAAACAAATCTCACGGTCCTTTAGCTAAACAAGTAAGAAACATTTTCGAAAAGAATTTCGACAATTATCTTTCTTTTTCCATAAAAAACCATTTAAAATCTAAACTCAGCAACCCTAACAACAAAAATTAAAATGAAAAAAAAAAATCTGAACTATATGAAATACCTGAAGTGATCAGTAACTCTACGCAGACAATATGTGAAAACGATATGCTTAAGTTTTCCGACAAGATGTTTTAACTTAACAAAAGCAGTTCTGCTTCGTTGGTTCTGATAAGTTTGCGTCAACAGATGTCTTAAAGTGTTGCTTTGAATAAGTTAGTTCATTCTTGGAACTTTAATAACTCCCCCGGGTCGTTGACATATATCTTGCAAAGGTCTTGGTATTTATTGTTTGCGTAACCAAACAAAGAAAATAAATAAGTGTGCTGAGTGGTTAATAGTGATTTGGTAAGACTGTTGATTATTTTCAAACAATAAACTTGGTTGTTTTTAAACCAAAGCACTTTTTCAAGCAGTAGTATTTGGTGAGGTGGAAATATTATCCGGACATTTAAATTTTTAGGGTGAACAAGAAGTACACGACGTTTCGGAATCTGGAATCTGAGCCTGTCTTCATGTGAAAATTAACCTACAAAACTTTAGGAAATGAGTTAGCCTAAAAATAATCAACGTTAGCTGATCAATAACCCGCCACCAAATAACATTGGGCTTTGTATATTTTAATAATGTGTTGAATTTTATAAAACCTAGCTTAGAAAACAATACATGTACAACAACTTTACAACATTAAAAGACAATTAAAGAAATCGAGCAAGTCAACGGGCAGTGACAGCTGCCACACTGACTGGGTAGCCACTATAATTCACAAACCTAACGTTTAACTTAGGCCAATAATTAGTTCACGTGAATCATCGTGTAGAGACTTTTCTAAAGCTTAGTTAGTCAGTTTTGTAAAGTGTTTGTTTATGATGAGTTGTTTTCTAGGCTAGGTTTTATACAATTTAATAAGTTAGGAAAAAAATGATATTTGGTGGTGGGTGACTTGTCAGATTGAGCTGACTACTTAATGGCTAGTTAATTTTTTATTGTTTGTTTAAGGTGACTTTTCACCTGACGACGGGACCAGATTTCACATTGCGAAACGTCCTGTACTTTTGTTTTCTCTAAAACGTTTGTAATAAAATATTAACCTCAGAAATTGTCCCATCGTCACAAAACACTTCAAATAAAGATCAGTATTTAGTATATACTTGGAACCAATACTTTGTTTACTGCCAAAACGCATTATTTACACTATATTGTAACAGAGTTGTAAATGTGAGTCATTTACTCAGAACCTCGCCTGGTACAAAGCAACACGTGTCTCGCTTATTGCTGCTACAAGACAAATCACTGAGAATTCCACAACTGAACAAAGAAAGCCAATCCAACTTTGAAAACCGTTCTACTTTTAGTGAGTGATTTCTTTTCCAATACATTATGTTAATGGAACCAGCGAATTGTTTCTAGCTATACAAGACTTAATTAGTTGTATTGTGATAACACGTAAAAAAATAAATAAAACTTGATAACAAATTAATTTTTTAATGTAAAAATAATGTACACTGTAAGCTTAACGGTTAAGCTTTTGATGCCGGTGTCACAACTATAATTATTTGTTTATTTATTATAAACGATATAGGCCAATTGATATAATCTAGTTCTTCCGGTCACACTGTGTCGAACCATCATAATAATTAGCTTGAAATATTCCGGTCTCGCTGTGGAGTACCACCATCAGTTATCTATTGGCTGAAACTGAGATACTTGCTGTCTGCTATCTTTGGTGGCAGGGATGCCAACTGTTGACGTCTGTAACAATTATCTGAAAGACTGTTTTGCAAGCACACCATTGCCATTGTAGTACTTACTGAAAATTATATTATATCGGTCTGACAATTAAGGCAGCATTAAACTTCCTAGAAACTAGCAACCATTCCTTAATGAGTCTTTTCGAAAGTGCACATCCAATGATCCTAACATAGAGAACATTCCTGCTCCAATGCTCGGTTGGCGCCCTGCCCCGAATAGGACAGCAGAGTATTCAGCCCAGTTTCAGTCCAATCTGTGACTGAAGAGTGGTACACCACAGTGATCGAACGAAATACTTAGTCCACACTTTTGTAAACCGCTAGTATTATGTTTTGTTTTGGTGTGAACCGGGAAGAACTAGATTAAATTCGGACGCCATCGTATTGTAATTGGTATAGGTATTAAGTAAATTAGGAAAAATACTTCAAATTATGGAAAAAGAGAGATTATCACCAATGTAATGGGTTAAGTCTTTCAAAGTTATTCCTATTCGAAGGAATACACGAGTTAATATTTAATGTTAGCTTATTTTAAATCTTCAAAATAATGTCTACGTTATTCTGCAAAACTCACAAATACTTACTTAATTTATTGCTTCTTACTAAAAGAAGAAAAAAAAACGTATTGAAACGTATTGAAACCAATGTTGCAAAAGAGTCTTCTCAAATGTTGTCCAAACCGTACTTTATTTGAAAGCTACAAACTAAATTAAAACTTTTCTTTGATTCGTCAAAGGGGAAAAACTAAATGGATTCACGCGTAGAACATTCTCTTTGATGTTCATGGAGCTAATAATTATACCCCTCAATGAATTGGAAAAGCACTTTTATGTCGTGGAAAAGACAAGTTTAATTTTTTATGATCTGTGGAAAAGTGTGCTTACATTAATAAATAAAAGAAATATCCATGGGTAGGCCTATACGAGTAGAATAGTTTACAAGTTAGTTTGAGTTTATTTACATCATTTTACTCTTACAGCTTTTAGTGACGTAACAAATATATGTGCTATAAATATAGATTTTAAACTGAATTTTGAAAATTAAAATGAAAGACCAGAGACGTAAGAAAACATACCAATATTGCTTTGATCTCTCGGTTTAAGTTTGAATAATTTCAAGCAAAATGTGTGTTTAATTTGTTTTATAATTATTAAATATATGTTAATGAAGCCGTACAGTAAATAAACAGTTGTATGGTTAAAACTACTGCGTAAATCTATGCATTTAACTGTAATCAAAAGGCGTAAAAACATAACATGTTTGCGAGAAGCTAAACACTATTTATAAGAATTGTTTTGGTTGCTTTTCAAGGGCTTACAATCCAACAAACTGTTATCGAGTAATGTCTTGTTTATGCATCATAACCTTTACACTATACATAAATACGAGTAGTTTATTGGGTGAACATTTAACAGTTTATACAATCGTCATTTAATTTGAAATGCTAATAATCCAGCCATTTAACACCGAAAGCCTAATCACACGTTCGTTTTAACATTCACTATCTCTTTTTAGGGCAGTTATTAGGGCTATATAACTTCTTTAAAAAAATTAAAACACTTTTAAAACTCTCTCTTATTTATTCATAATTGTACAAATCTAGCCCTGTAGTCAATCAGTATCAGTCAATCAGTAAAATATTTTGTTTTGTAAAATGCTCTAATTATGTCAAACAGATAACCCATGGTGAATTGCAGCCATATCTTTGAAACCCCCATCAAATCGGGGTTTCATAGCTCTAAAACTAATTTGTTTTTTTTTCATGTCTTAGTGTTGATTTCCCCTGAATACAAGTACGAGTATAATTGGTAAATTGCCTTTCAATCCGACCTTAAAAATATATTGATCCCACATTTAAATGTTTAAACCTTCCAGTTAAACCATTTTGTAATAGCGGAGTTTGTTAAGGCCGTTTTTTAATTCCGTGCTAACCAGTTTAAGTGGTTTACATTCTCAAATGTTTACATTTTATTTCTACACAACGTTCAAAACATTTTAATGAATGATTGAAGATTATTCTTCTTATAAAGGTCTTAACTTTATAACTTCAATAACTCTTTTCCATTATTTATTGAATTTAACTTGTATACGTTGTGATTAAATAGTTAAATACAAACTGTAACTCTAAGGTGCAAAATCAAAGTAGACAATGTTAAGCTTAACCTCAAAAAATATCCAGTTTTCCTATTGGATGACTGTCGGTTAAATTCTTACCACTGGTTAAGGCTGAATTGAAAATAAAAACGACCCTTAGACCGCAATCTTCTGCATAACCGTTTTGGCCGCCCTTCCTGCGCAGCTTTAATTCTTCTTTAAAAAGCAAAACAGAGGTGTAAATATGGTGAGTTTTTCACCGCAACATTGAGAAGAGCTCGCAGACTAATTAGAGTTCTCCTTTCATCTCAGTGCAGACTAAAAGCTGAACCTTGCTTTGGTCAGTAATGTGCTTTTCCAGCAACCCACATTGTAAACACTGCACCTTACCTGTAACATACACTACCTTCACCAGTCCTGGCTAATACCAATCAATACTAAATTGACAGTTTTTAATGTTAGGTTAGGCTTGATTGAAAAAAGCTATTCAGCTCTTTTTCAATAGGGTTACCATTCTTGTTACCATTTTGTATAAGATAATAACAATACTGTTGTGTTGATTGAATGCATAATTCTTTTTAGTCAATTTTGTTTTGCTTATTGGATTAAGCAGAGTTTCTCAAGACCGAATGGCCTAGATTTAACTTTCTCTCAGATAAAACAGAAATGTTAAATTAAACCCTACCCACCCTCACTGTAGTCTGAGGGAGTTAAAGGGCGATGCTTCACTAAAGTTCTTAGTTTTTGTTTGTTGTGTGTAAGTAGATGTCATAAACAAAATAACCGTTAATATCATGTGTTTGGCTCTTAGATAATGGCAATTTAATTGAATAAGCTTTTATAATCAGGTTAGTCCACCAAGCCCAATTTATTTCAAACATAAAAAATACGTTGGTCAGGTGGTGTAGTGGTCAGAATAATCCCGGTCAGAGAAAGACCAGGGTTCGAGTCTCGGTTTAGTCCAACAACTTTTTGTTTTAAAATTTCTTTAGTAACAAATTAGCTATTTAGCGTTTACAAAAATTAAAGATCCATAAAACAATACACCTACACTAACAATAAATTGTCAAATTAAATGCAAAGAATTTTTTGAACACCTTTTTAAATTATGCATAGGTATTTTATTTTCTCTTTAGTTAGTTTGATCTTGCTCTGAGTTAGTCAAAAAGCCTTCAAACTAAACTGAAAAGCTCGTTTAAATTAAAACCATTTCACACAATTTGAAACCCCTTTTTGAGTCTCAATCTAACTTACAACTTACTTGAGTTTTTACTTATTGTACTGTTTTTCACGGGTACGAATAAGGCGTCAGTCTTTGTTAACTCACTATTTATTTACAGTATAATTATTACACTAATCACACAATTAATTATTAATTTATGACTACAAACTATTACACTATTTGCAGTTCCTTATTTCACTATTTGCACTTCACAGTCTATTCACACTCCGGCGAAACCGTTCACTCACGTGTTCTCGTAGCACTCTTCAGTCGGGAATCCAACGGCTGGTGACGATGCCTCGACCATGGCTAATGCTGACACTGTTCACGCACTGAGATATGACCCTGTATGTTCACACAGCACTTACACGTTCACAAGGTACGCGGACCTTCTAACACAGTCTTACACTGGACTATTCGTTCACAAGGGGAACGCGGCCCCGATTCGTTCACATTCATTCTGCCTGGAACTGACTACTCAGTTCCCTAAGCTTTATATATCACCGTAGATCTTTCGAGGGGTTTCTAGAACATCACGTGACTTGGCTCTGAGCCAATAGGATTGAAGTTGATGGTTATGGCGCGTGCATTCAACCGTAACTAACAAGGCAATATACCTGTCAGTCAATTGGTTCCCCGAATTCACGCAGGTTCATTGTAGTTATTGTCTCGGGTTGGCGACCGTTACATTATTGTTGAAAACTTAAACCTTGCATATTGTCTGTTATCAGTAAATAAACAACTAAACTGATCGACCAAATAGCTCCATAATTTGTTGTTTCGTCGAAATGAATTCAGTCAACGGTCCTCTCAAACAGTTGATTAACCTTTCAAACAATATAAAAACAATATTAATCTGTTTTCAATAACAGTACAGTTTGAACGATATGATGCTTTAGAGCTTGGCATTTTATCATCCCGTTATCCTCGTGTTAAGGGCCCAGGTAACTGCATAAAATATCTCAAACTGAAAACTTCAATGTAAACATAGAATAGTGCGGTTTAACTTCTACATGACAACTTATCGCGAAAGTGAACGATTGCCTAAGTCAACCACGCCTAGATGGGTAAAGTGTTGAGGAATTATACGAGTTCTCTCTTCCCTTTGGTGTTGGAAAATAAACCAGGTCGACGGGGATGAGTTCTAAATCTACAATTCAGAGATGAGGGAAAGTTTCACTGACAAGTTTCCATTCAGAGTTGGTTTGTAACTAGAAGCAGAGTTAACTGTCAACCACTTCTCAGCTGAGTTAACAGCTGTGAAAGTGTAAATGTGAATATATTCAAACTTTTATTCATCGTGAACTTTATAGTCAAAGATCCCAAATATACTTCTAGTTCTGTACGTCTTGTATTTGAATAATAGTTGTATTTAGGTAGGTGGATCTACAAATACGTCTACCCTAAAACTTCGTTTTAACAATGCTCTATTTTGCATTTCCGATGGTTATTAGTGAAGAAAAATATGTGCTCTGATGATGTTTTTAGGTTGAAATGCATTAATACGAGGAAACCCCCCATACCTACAGGATCTCTAAACTACCAAACAATGTAAATTTAAATTCAAATATTCCAAACTGATAATAGTCTTAGTTGTATCTTATAAAGTGGTTATATTTTGTTGTCTAGCATATATTAGTTGTCCAGTAAAAGTTTGCAGTCAAGAATATATTTAAAGTTGTCGACTGGAAACTACCCTATAACTAACTAAATTGTACTAAACAAATACAGTTTAACAATTTTATTAGGATCCAACCTATTATTTTCAGTAATTTATTGTTTGGTGGTATAAAACCTTAGGCCTCTTTTCCTCAACCTGTTTACTACCGATTCACCATGTAGAAATCCAATAAGAGCACTATATACTTATCTGCTAATAAATTTATCTTATAGCGCATATTACTAAATAACCATCGGTAAAATGAAAAGGCGTAAGAGTTAAATACGAAAAGTATTGGGACACTATAAAGTTCACGATGAATTTAATTATTCATCAGATTTCATATTTCACAGCTGTTAACTCATGAGAAGTTTGGCACAGTTAAAGTCTAAGACGTACAGAATGGAAACTAGTCAGTAAACTTTCCTCATTTTTGTAGATTTATAACTCATCCCCTCCTCCTTCATATAATTCGAGACATTACCCCTGACTTAAAGTTCACTTTGGTTAATTAGAAGGCCAAATGTCGAAGCGAGGCCAATTATATCAGGTTTTCCAATTTGTGTCTTCTGTACTAACCTAATTATGCGTAAAACAAGTGAGCGCAGCGAATTAGAGTAACAAATTGCAAAGGAAATTCAATTAATCTTGCAAGTGGCACTTTAGCGTTTAGCTGCGTGTCGACCTGGGAAGAAGGGAAACTCTGTATCAAGTTTCAGCTTTACACCTCTATCTATAGGCGTGGTTCACTAAGCAATCTGAATCGTTAACATGGAAATCCCCGAGGCTCGCGATGAAGTTGTCACCCTGTATAAGTACGTAAAAGCCGACTGATTCTGTTCTGACAGATGCGGGATGATTATGTGGCTCATGTGAGCGACTCTTTGCATTTGCGAGCGATGTGGCTTTGAGTAATCTACCTAATCTAAGCCTCACCTGGGCTCAGCTTGATAACTGATGATTTCCAGCTCCCAATTCCGTCCGGCTCAAACTGAACTTTTCGTAAAAGTTATATGTAATTTAATGACTTCATAATTTTTATTTTGATAAACCTTGATTGAATGTATTGCTCTCTTAGAAATTTTGTTTTATATAACCAGGAAACAGTTTCCTTACAGCATTCAAACATATTAAAGATGTAGAACAAATAATGTTATACAAGCTTTTTTTAGGTGAGGCGTTTTGGACACAATTATTTTACTAGTTTTATGTTTAAGAAAACTATAGTTGATCTGTACTTTGACATTTTGATATGAGACACCAACCAATAGGGTATTTTAAGGTAAATATGGGATGCATATGGTGAGTTTGATGAGTGCTTTTGATGTATGATGTGGTGTAGTCTTATTAAAAACAAGGGCCAGCTGTTCCCAAGATTGGGCCATTGATCAGCCCAACGACCAGTGGAGTGGAGGCTTAACGTGACTTCCGAACCACGGGAGTGGATACTGCAGAACCGGGAGTTGAACCCGGGCAGATTTGGTGTGAGGCACGCACTGTACCACTGAGCTAAATGTTACCGATTGTTTTCATGACAAAATTTAAAAGTTGTTTATGTTATTTCAATCGAAGTTTTAACTTTCTGTTAGTCTGCCCTAATTATTTTACATTATAGTTATCGAATTGAATACACGAATAGTTAAGGCAAAAGGACGATTGCCAAAAAGACGGTTATTGCAAGTTTTAAGTCCTGACATTCCTGTACTACTTTTGCCAGTAAAGATCTCTTACTTCCATTTTAAACAATTCTAAATTACATTGTATGAAGTACCCCAGCAAACGATTGGTGATCGAACATAGATTTTCAACTTAAGTATGATTTCAGTTCAGTGATTCATTTTCGATGTTTGAGCGCCTTTACTTCAAACATTACCAGGCTGGATACACAATTATAGTCAAACAATGTTGTTTACATCAAACCCTTCAGTTGACTTATATCTACTAAAACACAAAAACCTTAAAGTTTAGGTTTTAAATTTTTCACCACTAAATATCTGCATGTTCAGTTACAAGCAATTGGATTGTGAATGGTTGTAGAACCTTTGTGGCATTGAAAGCCGAGGAAAAGCGGCGAATAAGCTTATTGAAATCCAACCAGCAGATAATTAAAGCTTTGAACCCGATACTAAAGCCTCCTCGAACGTAATCATGGTGCTGACTCACAAAGCACAAACCTCTCACAACCTGCACCGGCCTATCTGTGGTAACGAGAAGCGTGCGGTCAAATGTGTTTAGGCTGGCCTCAAGAAAATATGTCTCTTTGTATAAGATACTATTCGAAACCAACAAGAGAATTTAAGGAGAGCTCAAGACAAAGTGTTTCGAGTAATGATTGACACTATTGAAATTACACTGTAGTTTTCTCTTGTTCTAACAAGCATTCAAATCGCTTGGTGGTGCCAAAGGAAGGCTTACCGATGAAGAAATCAACAATATCCATAACTATTATGGATTGGCCATCCAAAGAAATAAAGACAAAGAAATTGACAAAATGAAGCATGATGTAAGGACACTTTGAAAAGCAAAACACACTTGAAGTTTGGAACCTTTGATTCCATTAAATTACCTACAATGAAGGAAAAAGGTAGAATCAAGGGTTTACAGAAGTTAAGCCTGTAAAACCTGGAGCTAACTGTATTGCGAGTTTGTCGGAAATGAGTGTTGCAAGTGTAAAAAAAGCAGATAAAGCCAACAAAGAAGATGTTAAAATTAGTTGAAAGTATTCCAGAATACTCAAAAAGAGAAAGATTGACTTGGAGAAGCAAGAAACACAATATGGAGCAGGGATGTTTTAAATTGTAACTCTCAAGTAAATTTTACATTGAATTTTATCGTTTTCTTTGATTCCCAAAACTTGACTTTTTACGAAGAAAATTTGCGTTTTCTCTGTAACCACTGGTTTAATTATCTTGAACTTTTTGCCAGTTGTCAAACTCACTTAACCTAACAACCCCTACAACTTGAAACTATTTCAATATAGGAAAAGATATTTTACAACAAAATTATCTACTTAAAAATTAATAAAGAAAAATAATTGAAAAGAAAAATCATTACATTATTACTCTTAGAGTTAAATTCTTTAGAGCGGTAGGGATCATAGACTACGGTGTTGTAATAAGTGTGTAAAAATTTCAACTATGTACCTATGATACTCATAATCCGTAAGGTAAAGAATTACATTGCGAGTATAAGGAGATTTAGCGCCGTCCGTCTCCCCTTTTATACAGGGTCAGACAAAAGTGTGGTAACGCCTTTATAACTTTTAACAGTTTTTCAACGCAACCGAAATCAGTACATTTTATTAGCGAAAACAAAAGTACCTTTTAAAGCATACTGACACTTTGCCCCAGTTTTTAAAATGGTGGGACACCCCTCAATCCCATCCTGAAAACTGGTTTCTTTGGTTTTCTAATTGGTAGAGAATTTTAATTTTCAGCATTCATCAACATTTTCTAAGACCAAAATGAACTTGGTATCGGGCTTTCCTACAGAAAACTGGGGCAAAGTGTCAGTATGCATTAAAGGTACTTTTGGTTCCTCTAATAAAATGTACCGAGTTCGGTTGCGTTATAAAAAAGCGTTTCCACACTTTTGCCTGACCTGTATACTAACCAGTTTTATCAGTTACCTCTTGCGAGCTAGAGAGAGATGTATGTCCTTCACTAACATACTTAGTAAATTCAGTTTCATGTATTGTATAGCAAGGATTTCCCGTTGTTTTAAAAAATTAGGGTTAAACATGGGTTTTGGGGTTAAACCGCAATTATTTCTGGAAATAGTTCTTTTCAGGAAAGTCATCCTACTTACCATAGATGCTACTGAAAAGAACAAAAACCTAAACAAAACTGATATCTCTATCTTTCATTCAAGAATAACAAATGTCATTTCTAGCATTGGAAATTCAACTGTTGGCAAACCTGTTATGCTGTTTTTTGTTTTGTACAGCCTATTGGGAAGCGATGGGAAGCTTGAAGTCACGTATTATCAGGCTGACTTCAACACGACTTAAAGAGGTTTGTTTAAACAAATGTCCAAGTCAATAATAGGTCACAAGGAGGTTTTGGATTTATTTCAACAATTGAAAAGAATAGATCTTAATTAAATAGGAGATTCCCACTATGTGGCTCACCCCGCTTAAAGCCCATTTTAAGAAAACAATGGAAAAATTAAAAATTGTCCAGAAGTATTTTACTGGGCTGTAAAGTCCAGTATAATGGACATTATACTATCTAGTATCTGCTTAACAACGTCAGCATTTGTTTGCATAAACACAACTCTCCACTCTCTTAGTTAGCATCGTGTCCTAGAAATAAAACTAAACTTAATTTAAAATAGAAAACCTACCTAATACAATTAAACAAATTATAACCTTGAATTTTACAACACACGGTTTTATAAAATCCGCTTAGCTGTTTACTTCATTAAGGCTCGATCAACTAAACTGGAAAGAGTGGTACTGAAACCGCTGAGTACTTAGATTTATTCTCCTTGAACAGATTGAGTTAAGGTCTAACATCAATTCTACGCAACAGTCGCTGTTGGTTTTGCTCAACTGAACTCTGAAACTGTTTCCCACTTCTCTAATGAAACAAGGAAATTCGTTTGAACCAATTTCGCTTAAGGTTAATACGAGTATATTATGTTTAAAACGTATACTAAAAACACGTAACACTGAAAACTATTTACTTGAGGGTCCGCCCTAGCGGTCACCTCAGAGAAAGCCTTAATTCGTCCGCCCAAGGAACACACGACACCGCGCAAGTAACAACTGACTAAACAACAAGCCTTCTTTTAACTGATGCGGCCTAACTGTCAAACCAAGTTTACGCCGGCCCGTTTGTCACCTTTCAAAATAATTTTTACATTAATTTTATTACCTTAATACATTTAGAAACTAGACGTGATGTCTGACACGTATATATGCTTGCGTTCATAAGTGGTTGAATAATTTCACAAATCAAGTTTGAAGTTGTCCAGTCTATAGTTTTAACCTCCATTTTGTACACTAAAAAAATGAATTTTCCGGCAATAAAGGAAATTAAAAATTATAGTACCGTGCGTAACAGTCTAGCTGACCCACTACCATTATTGAGATAGTCAATAGTGATAAATTAAGTCTTAGGCTTAAGCGGCCGGCGTCATTACTAACAGCTAAAGCTTCCGGTGTAAAAACTGACTTCTATGGCGCAGTAGAAGTTAGTAATAGCCAATTGACGCGGTCTACACCGGAAGCTTTAGTTAGTAGTCAATAGTGATCTCTAAACATTCGTTTTTCAAATTGAAATTTTGTTGTAGCACTAAATTGTGCTACTATTCATGGTATATCACAAAACCAAAAGAATGTTATGCTCAAAAATGTGGCCAAATTTGAATACTTGAAGTTGTTTTAATAAAACTTGTCGAAATCATACGATATGTATAAAATAGTGTAATTATAGTATACAAACACCTTGTTGTAAAAAATACAGCTTGTGTTCTATCTTTAGCTTAGGTCCGTCAAAATGTTTTTACTTTTGAAAATAAAGAAAACGCTTGTCCGCTTCATTAAGTAATGTAATTATCGGCTTCACAAACATCAAAGAGGTTCTTAAGCGTGAAAATCCATTCAGGTTCCTCTAACTTGACGGGTAAAAGAAAAGTATTCGATTCCCTCTTTAACTTTTAAATTAAGTTGGTTCTAAGAATTTGTTCGGAAATAAATTTGCACCGTGATTCAAGTTAACATTTCGGGTTACGTTTTACTAGAATTTGATAATATTTTAGGAGTCATAATCGAAGTCTCTTGATCGAAGTCGGCATACGCGATCCCGTAGAAGGGCTTGTCGAATTTCAACTCGATCTACACACCCAACAAACACTATACTTATGGATGAAACTTCGATTGTTTAAAATAATTTATGTAGGCCTAATGAGTTATTGAACGAACGTCTTAGCAATGATTTGTTCCTTCAGTTAATATAAAGTTTTACAGTTTATATTATATTTTCATAGAAAGCCAGCAAAACACTTATAACGACTTGTTAGTCCTGTTGAAATTTAAAACTATTATTTTATACGTTATATTGTTAAGCACAGTTATCTTTGAGACGTGTTACAGGCAGTAATTGTAGGTAGTGCCTGAATTTAAGGAAACGCCAGCTACACAACAGTTATGTTAAGCTCACCACATTATAAAGTTGAAGGCGTCATATAAAACTCAACTCGAACGACTAGCTGAGCGACTATACAAACCTAAGCTACGAATACTTTTGGATTGACCAAGTAAGCCAGTAGATTAGATTGAAAGCTTTTAGCTATGGAGGGTTAGAAACCACTAGTGAATTATTTTAGTTTTCGTCCCAATTGAGGAATTCTCAGTGAAAATGTTGAAGCTTCGTATTAGGGATTTTGGACGTCTTTAAATAGTTTATACAACAAATCAGACGTTAAACGTCTCGTGATAGTTGTAACACAAACAAGAAAAGTTAGAAACTTCATTTAAAGAACACCAAGTTCAGATACCAAAACTATGAACAATCAGCTGTAGAAAGCAATGTTTAAACTAAGCCATTTATTATATCAGAATAAAGGTAGTTTTGAAATGATCAAGAACTCCTTTTAATGAAGACGGATTTCAAAGTTACCACTCCAATAAGACAAAGAGTTTTGGATTGAAAGTTTTATCCAGAGTTCTTGTACGTTTTGCACATTATTAAGCACACTATGTTGACTATGACAAGATGCTGACTTCATAGATTTCAGTCGCTATGCTAGCTGTGTATATAACCTCAGACGTTTAACAGATTTGAAGACATCGTAGTTTCAAGAATGAAGAATAGCCAAATCTAAGCACCACTTTTATACATCTGCCACTGCAAACTGAACAGAGTGGAACATCCTTTGCTTTGTAGAAAAGTCGTTTCAAATAGTTTTACAATGCAATCAGAAAACCTTTACATTTCCGCACTAGCACGGATAAACTATTAGAACACATTTTAGTGTCGAACACTTTCTTATTCCCTTTGCAGGACCACATTTACACTTATTTTCGACTACTAACGCGACTCAGATATTAACAACTTTTAGATTTTGAGTATCTGCTAGGGAATTCCTGTTAATTTAGTCTAAAAGATTTGATTTTTCCCTACCAATGCATTCAGGTGTTCACCGTAGTAAAAGACAATACAATATCCCCTCCGTCGAAAAGCTACTTTCTAAAGTAGCACACAGGTGATAAACCGACTTCCCTTTATCCATAAGTGGTATTCGATGGGTTATCCGAAGTAATATTGTCTTGAGTTTATTGGTCAGGATAAGCGTAAATTTCAAAGCTTTCCAGTTTAAGTTGATAACTTGAAAGTTCTCCTGCCGAAAAATTGCCTGTCTAACCGATTAGAAGTGTTTTAAACTGGTTGTTAAATATATATTGCACACAGCATATGATTGCATATAACACTTCATAGTCTAAACACTTTTAATATACGGATAGAAAGTTCAACATACTAACGAAAATCATAATGTGAGTTTGCAAGTGCAGAAATTAAACAATTGGGATGTTGCATAAATATTTTTAAATATTGCATATACTGCAGAAAATTCGATCATACAAGTACTTTTAATCTGGATCTGTTTGTAGCGATGTCAGTGATTTAAAATAAGTCCTCCTACTAAGCCGTATCAGCTTAGTTATGTCGAACCTAAATATTGAACATTCTCGTATTAGAAACTCTGATTTGTATCAAACGTATTTTAAAAACCTTCAACAGTTCGTTCAAATGAGAACAGAAAGTTTTTATTTCAATCATTTACATTGTACTGTCTTGTATACAGAATACTGTAAATCCTCGTATATAAATGTTATGGCACGTTACGTATTGCAGGGGCGAAAAGATTCTTGGAATTTGCACTGATAGATAAAATATTAATAATAGAGCAAAACTATGAACCAGTGAACAACTGAAGCTGATAAATTACTGCTGTAGCCCTCCATGCAAGAAAAGTGCACAATACAATACGAAAACGAACTTGCAGTACTCAAAGTTCTAAACTCAAAAGCTCTTTGAGGAGTAAAGTGAATTTCTAGGTCTAAGGAGCCAAAATTGCATATATTTAAACACATAATGACATTCCCTTATACACAGGTATTCGCCCATGAAGAAAAATATATCAATATCACAAAATTTAACAATTTTATTTCACTTTATGTCGTGAATATAAATTGAAAATAAGTTACTTCTGATAATTAACGTGTCCTGCCAAATAAAGTAGGCTATTCTGATTTTAATATATTTTAGTATAAACCTTATTTTAATGTGCTATATTAATAAACCTTTTATAAGCTTTACGGTATTAAGAAATAAAAATGTTCCATAATATCTGCAGTCCAGTGTAGATGATTCAGGTAAGATATGAACGATGATTTATTATTATTATTATTGGTGTTATTACACTAACCCTCTTAAGGTTGTTAAGATTGGACGTTGACCAGCCATTTATCACGTTTAGTATCCATTACAGCTGTAAGATAAATATGTAACTAGTTACCATAGTTAAACTGTGCAGACAAATTTACGAGAAGTCAAAATATAATCTATTTAGTTAAATACTGTACATGACAATAAAATTAAGTGATACAGTTGGCTGATTTTAACACTTGGCAAAAGTATTGATATATCTTGAACATTAAAGGTGAACAAATTAATCAAAAACTCTTTAGTCGAAAAGAAATTGCAATTTTTGAGTTGTTGTGGATAACCTTAATAGAAAACAAAAAGAACATTTGATTTAAAAATAACTAGTTTTTTTCTTGCTTTTGGCATTGATTTTGTTTGTTTGATGTACCACAGTACTTTTTTTAACATTTTCTTTCCCTTTTGTTGGATACAAGTTTAACAACAGTTTTAGATAGTCAATGTAAATTTCGATTAGTTTGACTTATGTTTGTTTGTAAAACGCAACAAAACCTTTCTCCACTGTTAACAAATCGTCGGAAAATATTTTTCGAAGTTTTGCACTAGGAAATTACTACTTTCGGTACTAGTAGTGAAATGTACTATTTACAGCAGCATTCCTATCGAAATTCAAATATCAGTTGACACTACAAAAGTTACTTATACTATAAAGTAAACTATAAAGTTGTATATGTTTTTTTAGTAATGGTGTAAGCGTTAAAATTTAACACGCTGGCTATATAAGCTAATTAATACAACCAAATACACAAATAAATACTAACACGAAAAGCTTAAGAAAGTAAAGACGTATTTTAAAGTGAAGAATACAACTCAACTGCAGCTAGCTGCATTAGTTGAATAGAGGTAACGTATGGAAATATGATAACGGAAGAAACGAGATGAATGGAATCTCAAACTACAACTTAGACATGAGGGAAAGTCACACTGACAAGTTTCTATTCTGAGTAAGTTTGTAACTTGATGCAGATATAAACTATCAACCACTCCTGAAGTTGATGACGAGGCTAAAACTTGAAAGTTATTTTAACATATATTTTGTCACAGAATATTCCTTTTGAATAGCGATAAAGAACGACGTTTTGTAACAGTTATGGTTTAATACATTTGAAATTATCTCGGGCAGATGTCTTTGATAAACCCAAAGGTGATCATACTCTTGTTGATTTATTGTTTAGACAATTTATTTCTGTTCTACTCAAGTCCTCTAGCTTGCATGCACGGATAAAACGGCAAATAAAATATGACAGACGCAGGACATGCTTAGGTTTGCGGACTCTTTCCAAATGAATGGCTTTGGGAGTAATCTTCGTAATCTACACCTGAGCGGGTGACTACTGCTGATTACTGGTGATTACTTGCGAAGCCCAGCATAAAGTCCTCCAATAAAGTCCGGTTCAAGTTTCTCAGTTTGACTGGTCACCCAAGTTTGCATACATGACGGGGAATACCAGTTCATTATTAAATCAATTTGAAGACAAATGTGTGGACCATACCGGGACTCGAACCCGGGTCTCTCACTTGTCGGGTGATTATGATATATTGTCTTCAAATTTCTTGAGTAAAATGTCAAGTAAGAGATTTGGGTTCAAGTCGCGGTTCGCTCCACACATTTTGTATTCAAATTTCTTTAGTAAATAATTACCTTTATTTATTAGCATTTGACAAATTTAGAATACCAGTTCAGTTTTAAGACATATCTTCTCTTGATTTGATTTAGCGCCACGTTATCTACTCTTTTAAATAGCTTTACAGATATAACAGAAGAAAAAAGGTAAAAGAGAACATTTAAAACGTATTATTAAACCAAGAAAAACGCTGCTTTGGGGGCTCATATGCTTCAGTTTAGCTTTGCTAGATATGGAACACTCCGTATATTTTACATGGTGAGCTTGATGTTTAGTTAAATTTATGACATTTATCTACCGTTATTAATCGTTTACCGATTTATGGTCGTTTTGTCATTCACGCATATGTTAACTGTCGCTGAAACTTACTCTAAATACTTCTTAAAACATACTTTTTATAATACTTTTCTTTGAGACCTCGACCATTCCTGGATATTTTAAGGCGAATATGAAACTATGGTGAGTGATGAGTGTTTTGATGGATGATGAGATATAATCTTACAAACTAGGACCAACTGTTCTTCAGATTGGTTCATCAAATATGAGCCCAACGACCAATGGCATAGACCAGCGGCTTAACGTATTTTCCAAACCACGGGGAATGGCCAGCGTAAAAGGTTATCACCGCGCCCAGGAATCGAACCCACGCTGATTTGGTGCGAAGCACGCACATTACCACTGAGCTATGACATACAGAAAGTAAAACTGTGAGTTGGTAGTGGAACACGTACCTTGTAGATTTGTCTGGCAAGAACCAGTCAGTACAGATAGAATGGCTTTTCCCGGCTTCAAAGTTGGATTGGCTTTCTTTGTTCAGTTGTGGAATTCTCAGTGATTTGTCTTGTAGCAGCAATAAGCGAGACACGTGTTGCTTTGTACCAGGCGAGGTTCTGAGTAAATGACTCACATTTACAACTCTGGTAGTATATATGGTGTAAGTAGCGAGTGTTTGTAGTTTGGTAGTAGGAAATATGCATAACTTGTGCTCTACAAATTTTATAAAACCATGATGTTTATAAAGTTTATTAAAAGATGTTTTTACCAATAACCTACCATTGAAATGGAGCTGGAGAATTTCAATGCTATGTGCGATGTACACGACTCCAGTAGAATTTTGGTAATTAAACGAAGAATGTCTTAAATTTTCGACGCATAAATTGATTACCTATATTGATAAATTTTAAATATCGACGTGATTGATCGTATTGTATGAGTATTCGAACGAATTATTGAGAAAAACACATGTTGTTCAATATAATTCAAATTTACTAAGGCTTTAAAACGACAGGCGTTGTTGAATTATTATGTTCTGTTGTTTTACGACGTATAAATGAACTAACTTATTCAAAGCACTTGAAGACATCTGTTGCAAACTTACAAAGTAGAACTGCTTTTGTTGAGTTGAAACGTCTTTCCAGAAAGTCTTACGTCAATCAAATCGGAGACATTTTGTGAAATTGCTTACGCTAAGAAAGACTCTGTAGTCACAACTTTCTGCTTGTACTGTGTGTATACATCTACTTGCAGGTTAGAATATTTGTGTGAACGAAGTGTGTTCATAAAATCCAAACTTTACGTGCTTCACTGTAGTTTATAACCGATACAATATCACTTCATTCTAAAGCTACTCTTAACATAAAATACACTAAGCTACCAAACCATTCCACAATATCACTATGTTATCATTGGGTCTTTTGAAATAATCGTATTGAATGTATTACACACGCGTATTTTAAATCGTGAATTTCCATTTTTGTCTTTCTGAAATTATTTAAGATAAAATCTTATCCAACTTCGTAAGGACTCGGAGGTTTCACAGGACTCCATATGTTGAAGTTGTTGGTTCAACTGTAGCTTATTTAGGCGTTTGGTTTTTGCACCTTATACTCTCGCAGTCCACTCAAATGCTTGATAACTAGTTTAGATGTGTATCCTGCTAACGAATGCTGGAAGGGAAAACGGTGTCTGATTCACAGTAAACCAACCATTCTACCTGGTAATCACCATTCAGGCGCAAAGTCCTACCAGGGCCAACCACGTATGACATTTTTGCTGGGTTGTTTAATCTATGTAGTAATTTTTAAAGTTGTCATAGGACATTTATTTACTCAAATGCATAACTTACTGATATAACCCATTTTTAACTATATACCTAGAGTATTATGTGTTTGGTGTTATTTTTATGCGTTCAGTTAAATTATCATAGTTCAGTGTTGGATATAGATTAGTGGAATTCAAGTTGCATCTAGTAAGGAAGATGCTTTCCATATTGAGGTTGCAGATATTGGGAAAATACATAAATTCAAATACGATGTAACGGTACACCATTAGTAGCATTTAGGCGTTGAGCCTCTTAAGGTCATTAGATCACATTTGGGCCTGCAATAAATTCCGAATATTATATTTTATACGTACCCCTTCGAGTCAAAAGAACATATTTAAACCGGAAAACACTTAAATCAAACTAATACGTTTGTCTAAATATTGAAACGCAAATTGAATATTTTAGCTGAATAATAAACCTGGACGTCATAAAACAAGTTGAAAATGATATATTTCAATGTACAGTAAACGTATTTTACTGAAATGGAAAAGCAAGGAACAGTTTTAAACGATTTAGTGTCGCACTTAAATGATTTTTTTGAAGCTCCATGTATTTTTGAAGGTATTGTTAGTGTTTTATAATTTAGGATTTTAAATGAGCAGTCAGAAGATCGGGGTCATTACTTCCATAAGTAAAGACTGACCTACCTCTAAAACTCTTATTCGTACCTCTAGATCTCGTGGAAAGAAAATTAGAGTACTCTTGTAGTGAGTGGAGTGCTAAAGTGCGTTTGAATATTTTGGGTTGTCCAACTGCCCAGCAGAGAGGAAGGCGCATTGGAAACACAGTATAAAGCTACAGTTTCGTTGCTGAGAGGAAAAGTATTAGTCCGCTTCATTTGGCAATGCAATTACCGTCTTTCAAAGCATCAAAGAGACGCTTCTACAATGAACTGATAAACTTCTCTTATTTTCCTTGTTCCGTGAAGATTACAAGAAGTCTTGTTCACTCCATTAGAACCACTCACACCACTCCAGATACAATTGATATGCCCAAGATGGTTAAACAGAATCAGGAAGGTTTATTTGAGTTGTAGTTTTCAACAACAGGAGAAAGAATGAAACACGTAACACTCTCTCGTCTAAAGTCAAACAGCATTTTAAAGTATGAGAGCTAGAGTCTAAGCACACTAAGAAGGTATTATCCGAACCACACTGCGTTACCGAGGCTAAAAGCAGTTTCTAACTGCTGCCGGAAACGCGATCTGTATCCCAGTGTAAACTGAAAAACAGAAAGAGTAAATGGGGTTTTCATGTTGAAAGTTGGATTGGTTTGCTTTGAGCAGCTCTCTCTGCGTGGAATCTCGATGTATTTGAACTTTTTGTTAGCTTTGCAGTTGTTTCTACTGGTGGTTTGAGACAGATGTTTTTGTTAGTTACTGAAATTGACAGTTGATTATGTTTTTTCATTACGTAGAGGACTGAAACTAAAATAAAATCCCCTTGCACCAAAAACCAGGCCGACATGGAACTAAGCGCAAAAGTGCCGCTTGCATGAGTGAATCGAATTTCCTTTGCAATTTGTTACTCTTATTCGCGCCGCTCTCAGCCTCCCTTCGGCCGTCGTGTTCTTTTATTGCCAGTTATATGTGCATGTATTATACTGTATATCTTGAAAGTAAAACGTATTTACAATATTATTAAAATCCGATAAAATACACATCTACTTAAATTTTCACCAAAATCTGATAACATCAACTGTTTTTAGATCATTAAAACTACTTTTTAACCTAAACTCCCCACAAAAGGGTGTTTCCGGTAGCCGGAATTTGCTAGGTAACGAACTTGACTGAGATATTTACAAAAGGCACATTTGTGCTCTTACTGAATTTCATGAGTATCGGACAAGACCTGTAGAGAGTACAGACATATATACATGTATATAAATGCTCAAAACGTGTTCTAGGGGTCAGGATCGGTGCTCATTTTACATTTCCGAGTCTGGATCTTACCATGCTTTCGGCACGAATATCTCAATTTTCAAAGGAATTTCGATAATACTCGTATAGCACCTAATATGGGCACCTTATTTCACGTTAGCTAACATGTTCATAAACTCATAATTATCATTGAATAAGAATATGAATTTTATTTGAGATGTTCTGAACTTTTAACTTCACTTTCAAAACTAATCGAAACATTTGTCTTGTAATGTTCAAGGAACAAGGAAACTAAGAAGGTTTATCTGTTCATTGTTAAAGCGTCTCTTTGATGTCTATGAAGTCGATAATTACATTGTCTAATGAGGCGGACTAGTCTTCTTCCTTTTAACGACAAAACTGCTTCAAATTATTGTTAGACGAACTCCATATGTTAAATATACTCGTACATGCTTGAATTTCATAGCGCGAAATGTTCTGTTTTTTGTTTACTTTAGTTAACCTTGAACACAGGTGTTTGTAGATATAATGGCGTATTTTATCTGGAACCTTACTTGGAAGATGTATGGGAAACTATTGCAGAACATATCGTTACCCAAATCCTTTCCGTTCCTTAAAATGATGGTAGCTGTTCATTACATACTAGTTTTGAATTTCCTGCAACCTATTCCTTCTTCAAAAAGAACAATACTAAAAAAACATTATTTTTCGACCCTTAGGGTCCTTTTTAGAACCTTTAGTCCTTTCCAGGTAGGTAGAATTAAAGAATTACCATACAGTTTATTAAAGTGATTACGAAACTGATACAATTTATAATAACTACAATGATAATGCAACTATTCTGATTGATAATCCTTAAATTATTGAATTGGATATGTTAGTTAAAGTTAAATAGAATTAGTTCAATTATTTTGCGATTCACCTGAATGTTTAATTGCTTTAGTCTTAATTTTCAAATGTTCTACTTACCTGAACAGGACTAAGTAACGTTTCCTAGACAAAAATTGGTTTTAGAAGTAGTATCATTTGAGGAAAATGTTTTAACACTTATTTACACTCACATGTTTTACCAGTTCATAATTTATTTTGTTTTCAAAAGCTGCATTAAAAATACGTTTGTGAAATACAACGCTGGTACACCATTCCATCCAACAGAATATAAATGTTCATTTATAAGCATGTTCTAATAATAACCCACAAACTATAATTTTATTAAACCTATTCAACGTTATGATAAACTTTCTTAATGAGGTATTTTCAAATAACCTGAAAACCCCATAGGCGTAATAATCTACTAGGAAAAGTAAAATTGTGAACTTATAAGAGTTAGTGAAGAAAGCTGTGATTTAATCAGGAACTTATCTTTTGACAAAACTCCACAAGACAAACCTTAACTCACGAACCACTTGCAGTTCTTTCTCTTTACTTTTGTTTATTTTGTTCCCTTCTTCTATAAAACTATTTACTCGTTTACTTTCATCTTACAGATAGTCTTTTGTACTTGCTTCCTTTCACTCTTATTGCTATCAAACACATGCTATACTATTATCAAAAGTCAAACTAGTTTTACAAATGATTCGTAGTGCAGATGGTTTGTGATCAGAGGATCCTAAGTACGTGGACCCGAGCATCCACATTTGTCTGATAGAAGTTTCCTTGTTTCATTAGAGAAGTGGGAAACAGTTTCAGAGTTTGGTCGAGCAAAACCAACACTTGAACAGCGACTGTTGCGTACAATTGATGTTAGGCCTTAACTAATTCTCTACATTGTCTCCCCATGGAGAATAAGTCGAGTTGTTGGTTTTATTTAGAAGAGAAAACTCTTACGACCTTAACGCTGGTGAAATTAATGTTTATTTTCATACTAATCTAATAATATACTGTAAAGCCGGTTGTAAAGGTGACTGATGAACGAGTAAAGGTTTAGGCACCTCCCTCAACCACATACTCTTTTTGAAGCTCTTGGTTTGAAACCTTCGGGAATAATCTGAAAACATTCTTTTAGGACTCTTACAAGTTGGCGGCCAAAAACATCTGTCCTTGTACTTGGCCAATATTTTGCATCATAGCGGCAAAACAGTTGCGAATGGCCCCAAATACGAGGACGCTGGGGCGCGCAGCCCAAGTTCTGTTTAGCGAGCCCAAAGGTCGAGTCAGATATATACAACTTACAGTCCGACATACACTTATGACTAAATATAACCTTAAAGGAAAAACACGTAGTTTTGGGATCTGCAATCTAATTCAGTTTTCAGGTGAGAAGTATTCTATGACATGACACAAAACGTTAAGAAATGAGCTAGACTCAGAGACTTCAGCTAGGTAATCAGTTGACCAGTCGAACACAACTAACCAGCATGCGCGTTTGTGTTCATAAGCCAAACAAATTCACTATTTAAAAGCTAGCCAAGGAAACAATACAAAATGCACGAAAACGGAAAGCAACAACTGCAAACCAGAACAATTATAAACACGACCCCTGATAGTGACGGCTACTAACCGACTAGCAGGCTGGGAGCAACGGACCGCCAATAACATGTGTGTATATACGAACTGAAACAGATAAATAAAATCTGCAATTATGCACAACCAATGTAGGGATTAAACATCGTGATCTTCTTGTTCACTAACGGTGGAAAAAGTCGGCAATATAGTATTTCAAACTAAGACATTTCAAACCCTCGTCAACATCAATCTTCAAACAATGCTTTTTAAATTAAAGCTTTTTGTAACATCTGACCAAGAAGTGCTAAGTTACTTAAAGCAGTCCGAGATAGGTGTTATTTGTTACCAAACTAGCAACTTGATTCCAATAAAAGTCCTTATTTGTTATTAAAACTGAACTAAGGTTATGCTCAATCTAATAAAGCGTTAAATCATCACTAATAATTTTAGCAACAAATATACTTAAATATTATCATATTTCTTATACAAATTATAAAATATAAAACAAGTCTACGAATAAAGGCTTATATTTCGCAACTTGCGTTGCTTATTCATAACCTAACAAAAAGTTATACACAACACTTTTCAAAATAAAACCAAATGATAAATAAATAAATATTAATAAATGTATGTCATAAATACCGTATTATCATACATTTGACTCACTGAGGGTTACTGTAAATTATTATAAACTGAATAAATAAAATAAACATAGTATCTATAAACATGTTTTGTATATTGGCGCGACCGGTTTCGACTATGAAGTCATCATCTCGGCGAGTAACAACAGACCAATAGAATTCTATTCTAAGACGTATAAACTATTCTTCTATTACTTTCTAAGTATAAACATATTGTGAAATAAAATAAAAGCTAGTATTTAAATTGTAGAATAAACAGCTAAAACACTGGCTTCAAGTTATCTGTAAAATCTTACTTTATGATGATCCGTTTTGTATATTTCGTAGAAAATTGGGTTTATTGTATTCACATGGAGATTCTTGTAAATCTAACAATATCACAACAATGACATCGAACTTTGCTGAACACATCCTGAATGAAACCCATACTTTCAAGGGCATAGAAGACTTAGAAAATAATATTTGTTTGTTGTTACTCGCCGAGATGATGACTTCATAGTCGACACCGGTCACGCCAATATACAAATCTATTTACAGGGTACTATGTTTATTTTATTTATACATTATACTTAAATATATTTTAAAACTATTTAAAATATATTTTAATGTATTTTAGCAAATATATTCAACCAAACACACTGGCTTTAGTATAATCGCGCATTTACTTCAAAGCTTCAATTAATCACTGGTTGGATTTCAATAAGCTTATCACGACTGGGTTCTATAACTTCCATAGGCAACCGATTATACAGTTCACTAGGCATTACGCATGAACCTAACCGGTTGCGCAAAGCGGTTCATATTTAAAACATGATATGCTTAGACACAGTAACATATCTATACGAAAGAAAGCAATAAGGTATTGGCTGTATTGTGTAATATACTGCTATTGGTCTAATTAATTTCAAAACTTTAACGAAAGGAACAACTCGCTCGAGGCAAAAATATAAGGTAAGTCCAAAAGAAAACTACTTATATAGGGAATTTTCTCAACAATATGAGTTTAACAATAAGAAATAACCACGCTTTGTACCATTACTCATCTCAAAACCTTTAAGGAAAGATTTTTCTCTTTAGGATTAAAAAGTCCAAGTCAAAATATTACTAAGTACCAAATCGTCATTTATATAGGATGCTCAATCCTTAAACAACTAGTGATATTAACAACTTGTGTTAACAATGATAAACCAGCTGTTTTCTCTTCAGATCTGTAACTCTCTGAGATTTACCACACTTTCAACAAGATTTGTGGCTACCCTCGTCCACTACGTGCATTGTAATCATTTACATTCATGCAGACTTTTAATTACGTAACAAACTAACCACGTAAACTCATATGAAAGTTTGTATATATTTTAAAGTTATTATTTCTTCAAGTTAGTCACTAAATTAAAAATAATAAATTTGCTCAGTTTTCAAACACAACAAAAAGAAAAAAAATTGGAACCTAAGGTAATAACATTTCGAGTTTGTACGAGGCCTTCACTAACTTTGGTCAGTACCTTTTGAATAGTTAAACTGGTCCAGTACTTTTCTTCTGAAACGAATACGTCTTCAGAAATATTTCGATGGGTTAATAGTTTGTTATAAAAGGGGAAACATTAGAACTGCTAAGAAAATGGAGGTAATTAGACATTTACAGGGTGTTTCAAGGTGGACATCTGATTTTTAGTTTATAGAGTGTTATAATTAACTGTTATCTTTGAATATATTATATAAAAGCAACCAACCCTTATGTTTGACCACCGAATAAGGGTCTATATAAGTACTGCTAGTTAGTACTTAAATCAAAAGATGAAAATAAAGGATTTCGTTCCGTAAACGAATGATGTTTCCCTCTAAAGATTTTCAAGAACAAATTGTCACTAAAGACAAGTTGTATGGGAAATGTGGCATTTTAAAGCTGATTTCTTTAAATAGGTATTACAAAAAAGAGTAGATACAAAAGTCTTCTTTGCGTCGTTGAATTTGTAATAAAATTCCTTTTCTTGTGAGGTGCCTCAAACGGTGGTTTATGTTTAAACATTTTGGGGGCCTTCCCCGGTTTTGGGTGGGGGTTGGTGACGAAAAGTACGTCAAACAAACTTCAGAATCCTTTAACAACATTTCCCAAAGAGTTTAAAAATGTTTTCCTTTTTCAAAAGTGAAGGTTGAGAGGACATTTAAAACTCACCCTGTATAGTAAACATGTTATAAACAGTGTTCAATAGGTCAACACCTATGCCGGTGTAAAGTAAATTTAGAGAATAACGATTTAGACAAACCATATAGAAAATAACCGACCTAATAGATTTTTAAGGAGGTAGGATAAGTCTGAGAAATGTTGAGAGATTGTCTTTCTTTCAATAATTTTTCTCCTCTATTGTTTTACAAGTATTAAATATTACACAGACATTTATAGCGAGAAGAATATGAAGTGGAAGGCAGCTTTGTAGAAGAATCACCCTACTCAGTACTCAGCTGGAGAGCCGGTATTACCGGGGATTTACTGGGAACAAACTGTTTGAGCAGCTCAGTTGCCCCAGCTATTATCCGGTTTAACACATGTTCCATTTTAAACTTTTATCTTCTTATGATATATAAACACTTGAAAGTTTTTAAAACTCATAGCATTAACAACAAAGATTGTATAGGGTTAGTTTTAAATGTCCCCCTTAACCTTTAAAAAGGAAACATTTTTTATACCCTTTAGGGAACGTTTTTTAAGGATTCTTTGATTCGACCGTGCGACACCCAGCCCCACTGAAAAACTGGGGAAGGCCCCCAAAAATATTTAATACAAATTAATCCACCTTTGTTGCATTTCAAAAGAAAGGGAATTTTATTACAAATTCAACGACGCATCAACAATTTTTGTCTTGACTAGTTTATTGACTAGTTTAAGAAAAACAAATACAGAGGCTGACAAATTACCTACCACATTTCTGTGTTTTTCAGCCACTGTATTTGTTTTTTCTGCTATTTCTGTTATGTTAAGGCTAACATGTAGTTTTATTCCTATAACGTGTCCTCATTTTACTTGGTATATTTTTAATTGTAGTTTTGACAAGCTATCAATTTTTATGATGTAGCGGTATTTTTAAATATTGGTTGGAATAGTTTTAGGTTAGATCCTAAAATAAGATATTAATTAAATGTAGTTCCTAGATTAGTGTAGTCCTCTGAAGACGGGTGGAGTTTTTAACTACCCGAAACGTTAGGAGTAGTTTTTTCCGGAAGTGGCAGGAAAAGTCCGTTTCTTTCTTTTTACTATATTGCTCTCCGCCACTATTATGAACTTTCAAACTAACAAAAAGTAGGAAAGCTTAAGAAACACGTTTTGTTCATTTCAACAAAGTCCTTCTCAAAGCTTTGGCCTGTCGCAAAGACTAAACCAAAAGGAATTAAATAAAATTTTATCCATATACATACAACTTATGTACTATAGTTTACATAAGTAAACGCACCTAAACTTTAAGAATGAAATACTAACGAATGAGGGATTAGTTCAAATTTGACAAAGACAAGTTTTCTCTGCAACTGAATAGGATTAGATTTTTGCGAACAATACTTAAATTCCAGACGACAAAGGATTTTCTGTAGTGAACGCAAGAAAAATCTAAATGTAATTTATTTCTCAGGTTTAATCTAGCCAAATTATTTTTCATCGGAAACCGTTACAGCTTGCAATGTAATGATTACCAACAAATTGCATCCGTATAGCGATTTTGTTAGGTTGAGTCGGATAACTAAATAACTTATTGAATTTTTCATGTTTACCACAATATTAGTCCTAACCACGTACAGTGTACGTACAATTTGAAAAAGTTTCATTTATACTAACTATTGTAAAGTGCAACTTTATTATTCTTCATAACTGCAAAGTTAAGTCTAGATTAATTTGGTAAAAGTTTACTTGTGACATGGCAGTGAAAAGATATTGTTAAAAACGTTATCATTAGGTTTTGTGTGTTTGCATTCAAAATAAATAGCTTTTCGTACTCTCGTATTCATGGCCGCTATTTTGAAACAGCTCTATATGTCCAAATGTTTACAAAGAAATGATGATGTTGAATAAACCTACCTTTACATACCAGCGTTCGCTAGAAATTACTAGATTCGAACCCGTGAGCTAGTTTGGTTACACTCTGTATAACATAATTTGTATTTTCTCTGTGATCCTCAGGAAATGTTTGCTGGTAATCAAGTTAAATCTCTGTCAGTCATCCATGTTTGCATTAATCCGTTCGATACAGCTGACGTAGAACACCCTGTACATTTTCCGAACAGCGTCAGAGATAAAATCAATCACCCATCTGTTGATACCTTGCACTTCAAATGCTTAATTACCAATCCTTGTAATTTCAAGAGAATGAACGTTACTAGTCAGATATTCACTATCATGTGTCAAAAACTTTGTTGTGTTAGTTAATGTAACAAAACCGATCAATTTGTTGTGGCTTAGGTTTAAATAAAATACGTTGCAATATTTTAAGACGTGACAATTCTAACATAAACTACAATTTCCGCTGATTTTAAAATGATTGTGTTAGTTTCAACGCTGGCCTTTGGTATGAAATGATTATACACTTTATTATTTATCCTTTGTTTATAAATAACTATTTATGTATTAGCACTCTAAGAGATCATGTTAGAATGTCATGTTGAAAAGCAAAAAGTGATATTTTAAATAGTTAAGCTCGTTTAGCTACATAGCATTTGGAAGTTGAACTATTATTGCAACCATCTTCCATCGTTAGTGAGCAAAGAATCACAACGTTTCGGGATCTGCAATATAATCCCGTCTTCAGGTGAAAATTAACCTAAAAAATAACACAGAACATTAGAAAATGAGCTAACCTAAAGTAATCGTCGTGAGCTGACCAGACAAATACAACCAAACAACATGTAGCCGTTCAAACAAACTTTTTGTTTTTGTTCTGTGTTATGGTTTAGATAACTTTTCACCTGAAGACGGGATTAGATTGCAGATTCTGAAACGTAGTGATACTTTTGCTCAGTAACGGTGGAAAATGTCCGTAATAGTTTAACTTATGAAAATCTCCCATCGTCAACAACAAACTTCAAACAAATGTTTTTGGTTTCAATATTTTCGAGCCTCAGGAAACCTTCCTCTGTTAAGAGAGTTATGCCACCCTAAACCGCAAAAATACATAGTTAATCTATATAGTTTGTCAACATAGTTTTTCAAAAGAACAACACAATTTTTATATAATATATTAAGGAAATTAGGACCTCACCGACAAGTTTTTCTAGCTAGGTAAAGCCAATTTTGTAAGATTACTAATAAACTATTTTAAATTTGAATGCAATCATGGCTCAACCATTAAATTCCTCTTAATCGTTTCCATTAACCAAATATATAAAGTTGGTAGAGTTGTTTGATTGCTCAGTTTACGACTTTTTAGAGAGATTATTATTCCAAGAATGAACTAACTTATTCAAAGCAACACTTTAAGACATCTGTTGACGCAAACTTATCAGAACTTACAAAGCGGAACTGTTTTGTTATCTTGAAATGTCTTGTCACAAAGTTTATGCTAGTTAATCCCAACACATTTCAACCTGATTATCGTTTCAGAGTATTATGTGTACGATGTTCACTTATTGTATATTGATTGTGCATTATTTAAGTTTAAGAATTGACAGGCAGAATTTTACGACAAATGTGAAATCTTCAAGTACTAATTACACACTGAATACTTTTGAACGTCCTTTTTAGTATATTTTGAACCTTTAAGTTGTTCAATTTTGAGTTTGCCAAGGCCTACACACACGTGAAGAGGGATTGGTTGTAAATGGTTTCTGATGTCTTTGTTTTTAGTTAGTCGTCTTGACGTCCTTTTTCGGTTCAATGAACCGATAATTTTATGACAGTAAACGCTTTTACTGTTTTCTTTAGATAAACTACCATCTTCAGTGAAAGGAATACTTGTGTACATTTAGTAATAAATAGATAAAACGGAATATAATTATATAATGGGTAAATTGATAATCATATTACATTAGTTAACGTGTTGTCTACTTTCTGCAGGTGTTTTTATATCAGTACACAATGCTGACAGTCTAGAACTGTTAAGGGTCTCGAGCCAGGTCAATGGACAATCTGGAATGTACGGAGGAAAGCTTTCTTCTCTGCAGAAACACCCTTACCTGGTAATGCACACCCTTACCTGGTAATGCACACTTACCTGGTAATGCACACCCTTACCTGGTAATGTACACCCTTACCTGGTAATGCACACCCTTACCTGGTATGCACTTACCTGGTATGCACACCTACCTCATCATGTTGTATCTGTATCTGGGTTTGACAAACCACCCGTTTACGATCTCCAACAGACTCAGATTTCTGGGTTTTCGCTTCCCAAAAGACAAGGAACAACGTTTTCAATCCCCAAAATCAGCCTCAAAGGGAACCTTTTTGAGGGTCGGGGTCATGTGATGGATTTTTAAATACAAACAAAGGTTGAGTTGAACTTTCTTCTGAAGATCTTACTTAATAGAAAAATGTAATACATTGTTTTTATATTTTTATGCATACGCGTTAACATATGCCGCGCATGTTAAATTAGGCATTTTAAGGTACAAATATCTCATAAACCATATGATATATCCTACCAATGTTTTTATTTAATTTTGTACGTACGAGTATTTAAAGCACAGACATTTTAAAATAATCTATAATTAGGTATTTTAATTTTTTTTTAATTAACCTTTTTTTAAAGATTTTAACTTTTTAAGAATGTAGAATTTACAACTGTTCTAAAAACAACATTCCTGTGCTGCAAATAATCACCAACAATTAGTAAACAGAATAAAAAAAATCACATAAAAATCTCTATTGGTTTGGGAGATATGTGTACCGAAAGTTAAAAACTTGTTTTCAGGAATCGCATTTGAAAAGAATATTAAAATTTTAAGTGAACTAACCCTAGTGCATTCCTGCTCAGTGCAGAACCTTACAAATAAATTAATTACATAAGTTTGCACTTATCCAAAATGTATCTATGATGTATAAAATTACTCGTAAGATTCCAGAGAATAAAACAATCAAAAACTAAAAATTGAACTTTTGACTGAAAATGGTCCCCGGACCCCAAGCGAATTGTACAAGCAAACATTTGAACAGACACAAACAGATATATTTCATTCAAACCCGAAAAAAGTTGAACACAACATGATAAGCCTTACATTGTTTAAAATATAAATGAACAATGTTTTTTAGGCAATACTGCAGAACAATGGACGTTACGCCTGTGCTGCCACTATTGTGAAAGAAAATTGGGTTATAACAACTGCCGACTGTGTCTATGGGTACGTAAAATATAAACCCTAAATTTTTTCAGAAGTAAAAATGTCATGAATTTCAAACGAAAGCTGGTTCATTTATTAGCAATTGTAGTCTGAATACAATACTAAAGATTTCTTAATACGTGGCTATACCGTTATTAGTTCATAAAGCTAATGAAAAATTAAGTGTATTTCAATATAATGTGAAATAATTCTTGTTGAAAGTGAGGTGGCGTAGTGATAATTCTCTTGCGGCTCTGTACAGCGAACAATCCTTTTGCCACTCAGGGCCGGTTTCCCCAACGTCAGTTAACTGAGATCGGCAGTTTAAGCCGCGGTTTAACTCAAGAAGGTGTTTCCCCAAAGCCCGTCAGTGTCCGCGTTTCATACGAATGCAGAAAAGTGAATTGGAATAATGTAGAAATTACAATTAAACAAAATAGGTCTATCTTCTTCCCATTGGAGAATCAGTAGACATAATTCCTTACCTATGATCCAGAAAACCTTTTTCTACCAAAATAAAACATAAAACAGACACACAGGTTAGACAACTCATTGTTTAATCTATGCTGTGCCTGTCAAAACGTTTAAACACCTCGGAGTTTGAGCCAGAGGTATAAATTTGTCCTCGGCACAAAATAAACCAGCACAACGAGAATTTGGGGAAACCGGCTCTCAATAGAGTGCAAGTTTAGTTTATTTATTAGGAGTCCACTTCAACTCAGTCACATCCTTAATAAGTCCGCACGAGGAATACACGACACCATGCACGTAACAACTGGCTTGAAAAGTGTTTACAATCAATGTTTTGAAGTGTAAATACATGAACTAAAATAAATAATATATTACTAAATTTTGACTTTTTAAAAATGTGCTCGATGCGTTTTAATGTAATTAAGATATTTTAAGTAAACACTTTCACCTAAAAACATAAAAAGCTTAATCGTTGTTAAGTATAAACACAAGTTATTGCACAAGTAAAACTTAAACTCTGTGATATCATCATTATGACGTCATGTTGGTCAGTTTTCAGCTACGGTGAGCATATCTTTGTGATATTTAGCCCTAGTATTTCATATCCCATCCTTCTCCTAACCACAGGCTCGAAATCTCAAATTATGACCCCTTCAACCTCTTTGACAAAACTCTAGATCCACCACTGCCTGTACTTACAGATCTGACCCAGCCAACCTGTCTCTTCTGGCTGGAAGCACAGATGGAGTTGTAGGAGCCAACTACCTTGTCAACAGTACCATACTGCACCATGGATACCAGCCCTCTAGTGTATACTACAACCTGGCACTGGTTCAGACAGTCAAACCCTTCACCTGGTGTAGCACTGTGAAACCTGTCAAGCTACCTAAGACTCAGGTTTCCACAAACACTCACCTCACGGTGGCCGGGTATGAACCTTATGTAAGTTTTTCCTTCAAACACTGGTAATACGTTTATGAAATAGGTAATTTGAGTAATTCGAAACAAATTATTTCCCACAAAACGTTGACGTGCGTGCTACTTGCCAGTGGGTTATATAAAGCTAAAGAACGAATCTTTAGGGTAAATTCAACGGCGTTAAATCTATATCTTAATAACGTTAATGGTACTTAAACAGTTTTAAAGCGGCCATTAAATTAAATATGTAACTAAGTTTCTAGAATCATCTACGAACAGCTGTTAAGTAAAATGTTTAATTTACATTTTAATATAAATTTATACTATTCAACAAATTTAAGTTTCAATAATAATAAATTGACAAATTTAAATATACAGGTGTGAGAACGTATTAAACTTACTTTATGAAGGCTTTAATAATTGCTTCAGTCTTAGGAACAGCACTATACGTCATCGAGGGATTTTTTGCCAGCGCCTGTGCTAATATTCTTTCTAAAGCTGCACACACCTTAAAAAGGGTTTTCTCTTCTTAAAAAAAAATGAAAATTGTTAACCAGTCAAACCAACAGTAGTAAGATATCTATTAGCCTTTCCCTTGGCTATATTTGATTAAATAAATTTACCTTTTAATTACTTTATCAGTTTGGACATTTTTGGAGTTTGATTGCAAGTATCATGTTTACTATAATCTAGATCTTCCGGTTAACACCGCGTCAAAACATCATAATAATTAGGGTGAACTATTTCGGTCTCGGTGTGGAGTACCATCTTCAGTCACTGATTGGCTGAAACTGAGCTACTTGCTGTCTGCTGGGGCTTCTTCTCCTATTGGTGACAGGGCTGCCAACCGTCGAATGGCGCAGGAGTGCCAACTGCCGAGTTCTTATTGGCTGTTATACTGTCTAAAAGACTTCTTTAGGACTGGCTGCCAGCTTCTGGAGAGTTTTACACTGTCTTCTTTGTTGAAGTTGTTGCCATTTTTGATTATTTCTATGGTTTCTCGGACTACTCTCGGGTAATAATGTGAAATTTTGGGCAAAGCCTTGGAGTTGTCAAATTCTACTGCATGTTTCGTGTTGTAACTATGTTCTGCTATGGGCGACTTTTCAATATCTTGTTGTTTTGTGTGTCTGATGTGTTCCTGGATTCTCGTTGAAATTAATCTTTTCGTCTCGCCAATTTAAACTGAGCCGCAACTGCAAGGGATCGTATACTCCCGGCGTACACAACGGTATCTGGTCTTTCACTGGCCTCAAACAGTTCTTCAATTTACTAGCTGGCTTGAAAATAGTCTTGATTTTATGTTTGTTTAGGATTCTGCCTATTTCGTCTGTGGTCCCTCAAATGTATGGAATGTAGGCTGTGTTCCAACGATCTTCTTCCCAATTTGAATCCAACTGTTGCGTGGGTTGGCTGGTCTTTGAGAGCTGCTTTTTAAATGCATTGTTTATCTGCGATCTGGTGTAGCCATTTTCCTGTAGTGTTTTTGGTTTTCTTCTCCTCATTCCAATTGTCTTTATCTGAGATGTGAATTGCACGGTTGATTAGTGTGTTGAGGACGCCGAACTTCTAGGCCGGGTGATTACCCGAGAGTAGTCCGTGAAACCATAGAAATAATCAAAAATGGCAACAACTTCAACAAAGCTCAGTTTCAGCCGATCAGCGAGACCGAAATATTTCACCCTAATTATTATGATGTTTTGACGCGTTGTGAACCGGAAGAACTAGATTATAGTTATGACACCGGCCGCGAAAACCTAAGAGTTAAAAATATCATGTCATTTCCTAAGGGTCCTTAAAATTATACCCGTCTACGTATTTCCTTTTAATTTGGGAAGTATAATTTCAATGAAAAATGATTTTTAGTTGCATGTTTATCTCGTAGTCCTGGTTTTGTCTTACCATAGCCTCATTGTTCTCTGTGGTGTTCAGAAATCGGGCGACGCGTGTAGATCATCTCTGGAGAAAGTGCTGGAGGGAGAGGTGCAATTCCTGTCAAGAGTGAAATGTGCTTTACACTTTAAGGACTTCAACTTCACAGGAAGCCTCGCCTGTGCCTACAAAAAAGGAAAAACAGTTTTGTGTAAAGTAAGCATTTAATACGTCTTATACTCCAAGATCCTACATAGATGTTTCTGCTATCATCCGTTGAATTTTAGTTTTTTACTACGGCTTAAATTAAAGAAATTTCATAGCAGGTAGATAGCACATATATGCCAAATGGTTGAGGCAAAAACTCAACAATGCTGAGGCAGCCCACACACAGATAGCGCTGTGAGGTAATCTTTTAATAGATTCCCTGCGATAATTATGTTAAAACACGAAAATCGAATTTGATTCTGTGTAGTTTCTTTGTAATTTGAGTACCATTACGTCTGACGCAGTGGATGCGTCCAAGAGTCTCAAGTAGAGCCACTGACGAACGCGAAAGTTCGGTTATTCTCGGAATTTGCGGTCACAATAAAGTCATCGACATAAGACAAACTCGGCAATGTAGATCCAAAGGGGAGGGGGGAAATGCGATGGAAGGCAGCGCTCGCAGCTCATTCTATGCGTGGCTGTCTAACAACGTTGAGTATTCTGCCTCAGAAACGTGGCATCTATGCGCTATCTACCCACCTTAACATTGCCTTTGCTTGGAGACGTAATTACCATAAAATCATAGGTTGCTTGTTTAAATTTAGTCCAGAATACACTCTGATAGTTAAACACTATCAATGGTTTGTCCAGCAAAGCGGCACAGTGGTGCAACATTTCGTCAGAACTCAGCTTACAATAAGAGTAATAAGAGTACAGTTCGTTAGGTATAGCATAGCCGGTGGCCTTGAGATTTCCTGCTGACCGCTTATCACCGCTTATTATAGCCCATCTCACCGGCCATGCTAAACCTGACGAGCTGTAAACGCTTAACGAGATTTTGTTGCATTGTAACGAAGTATACATAGGCAAAAACGTAAATTTGCCAACAAATAAAATATGGGTTTTCAGGCAGTTTTACATATTCTTTAACTTAAAACAGACCGTATTCAAATAACAGAAGAGGGTAGAAATACATAGGAGGAATCTTGTAACAATTTTTCATTTTTCTAGGCATCTAACGTTAAACAGTGCAAATATAGGTTGGTCTTGGAATATATAGGCAGGGGCCCGTCTACTTAGAGTTCGCCAGGTCTTTTAATTATCCATACAACTTTGTATTTTTCTAAAGGAAAATTTACTTAAAATATATCTGAACAAAAAAATGACACAAACGGTGACTGTTTTATCAGATAAAATATTAGTTTCGTCTTAATCAGAGAAACTCACCAGGTATAACAAAATTCTAAAAAGTGTGACAAATTTTAGCATGAGAATAATATTGGCTAAAATATTTTATTAATACCTTAAACCAAGTTTATTTAAATTAAAGTAGCCATGAAAATATTGCTTGTTTACAAGGTAAAAAAAGTCTTTGTTTATTTTGAAAGTGTTTGTTTTTTTGGTAAGTTCAAATCATTTCAAAATTTCTGGTTTATTTTTATTTTGACGAATCAATAACCACTTCTTTAATGCGAAAAGGTAAAAATGAAAAAAGCAATGTAAAAATTTGGCAAATTTACCGAAGCGGCTAAAACACAAATAAGAAAGAAACGCCATTTCATGGCCTTCCATTCACTCATTTAAAATTTAAACCTTTTCACATTTTTTTTATTGTAGAGGAAGAGATCTTATGCAAGAATAAACATTGACAAGGTAATATTTTTCAGCAATCATCCTTCTGGAGACTCAAAACTAACAATTAATTACGATACATGATAACCACCAAAGTGATATTCTGACGTAAAGTGAAAATATGTTATTTACCTTAATGTAAAATTTCCCAAAAAGCAACTATAACACTTCCTTGTAAAATTTGTATTGTAGTTGGTATTTGTTTATTACAAGAAAACAAACACCACTTTAAGTATGAAACAATCATTTGTTCTGTAACTTAAATTGTTTGCCTCTACGCGGAAGATTCATGCTATTTTGGACCCCATGTTTATAGACAAAATGTATAAAACCAAACGCTACTTTTTTTTTTGTTGTTTTCATAAGGGAACGCACCCTTTGGAGGGTAAAGGGAAATAACTTCCTAAACCGAGGAGGCCGAAGAACCGTGAGCGAAGCGAACAGACTGGGTTTTTTTAACATACTTTGTTTAAAACAAAAGCAGAAACCCCAGCTCACAAATCATATAACCCTCATATCATAATCAGGATTCAGAACTTCTTCATTTAGCCACTGGACTGTACCAGTTTACGTTTAAGATGTTGTTTGGAATAAAAAATGTGTAAGTTGAAAAGCACAATATCATTAATAGTTCTAATTTAAAAATATTCAATTACGATTGAACGCTGTTTAGCTTATGCTGATTACATTGGGCTAGCTAATTTGCCAATGTTTTGTGCTATAGTAGGTTACCTTTCACCTGAAAGACGAAATCAGATCTCAGATTCCGAAACATCGTGAACTCAGCATAAATATTTATGTCACAAATAATAAAATAATCTATTTCTATTTTGGTTCCAGGGTGACTGGGGAGACGCGTTGGTGATAAGCAACGTTGTGTACGGACTGTTCATAGGCACTTCCACCGAGTGGAGCTGTAACGCGTCCGCTGGTCCTGGTCTGTTCACAGACATCTTCCCCCTTACCCACTGGATCCGGAGCAATACTAACACACTTAGTAGAGTGTGACGGGCAGGTTATTCGGACAACGTGTATTATATTGAAAATAAAGTAATAAAGGGGTTATAGTTGTTGTATCTTCAATTAAGGAAACATTAGATCATGTTTAAACCTCCTCATTCTGCCTACTCGTAGACGACTCTGTTAATCGACTAGCGTGCTAGTGATGGCAGGAGTTGTGTAGTTTGCCTACACAATTTGAAGTTCTTTACATATTTTATACTCGTCGTATCAATGTTTACGAGTAAATTTGTATTAAATTTACTTTTGTTGATGCGTGCTTGGCACAAGAAAGGATTCAGTGGCATGTTCTGTGTTTAGATAGCCTAAAGAGGCCGGAATAGGCAAAAAGGATTTCAGTAATACTTGCTATGTCTGCAATGATGGTAATGTAGTAGGCAGAATCCATTTTGATCTACCACGTCAATCGTCAATCATGTTGATTTATCGGCACAGGGATGTGCTTCATCCATTAGGCACATGACACGACTCTCTATGATCTTCTTGTAAAGATATTGGTAAGTGATAGCAAAGAATCTAAGATCAGTAGGTCAATATAATAAACTTTATTTTGTACACGCGCTTTTGATAGCAAGCTATCATCTTCAGGTTGTAGCAAAATTACAAATGTGTTATTGTTTTGACAAGGTTACCTTCCTTTACTGCGACTCTTGACATTAATACATGTTACACCACAGAATTTGAAACAGTGACGTTAACATAACTCAAAAGTTCAGCCTAGCACTTTGACCAACTCAACCTCAAAACCAAAAACAATTATCTAGTATTTTATTTTGCCTGTGGCATTAGTTACAAGTCATGGTCCGAATGTCTTGTTGGATGAGACTGAGGTGGAGAAATCTACACGACAAATTTCCAAGAAGTACGCCTCGATCGAGGGTTAACTTAGAATTGTCATGTAGATATGTAAACTCAGAATCGTTTACAGCATTTATGCTTTGACACTAATGTCTGACTACTCCGTCATCTACCCTCTCAACATGAAATGTTCTAGGAGTTAGGTTTGGAGTTGAGTGACCCTTGCGGACGGCATGAATATCTCATTTCCCCAAGGTAGTTCTCTAATTACCAGCATTATCTAAAATGGTGGCTATTTAATGGAGTTTTTGTATTCTTTGACATATGTTTACTACAGGACAAAGGGTGAGACGTGCAAAAATATGACTAAAGTTTTGCAAATGTTTTGACTTATCTGTTGACACCAAGATTTTCAATGAAACTGAACTCAAGCCAAATCAACTAATTACGTTAACCAGTCACGTTAACCAGTAGCTTGATTACGCATTAATAGGATAAACACTAAGATGGTGAATATGTTTTAAAACAGTAGGCCTTGCAATTTAACCCATTTTTACTAAAAACATTTTAGTTTATGCATTTTAAATAGGCTGAGCGGATATGGCGAAATCAAAATGTACGAGCTCAGATATACTGAAAACCTTTAACACGGCAAATAGCCACATAAATGGTAATTTGCGCAAGATTCAGTTCATCCGATGACCTCTAACATGAGATATGCTGACCTTGACTTGAGATATGACATGAAGCTGAAATGATCGAACGAATACAAAATAAAGTCTAACTAAACCTACGGAGAGACTACACATGAAATGAAGAAACAATACATGATATGGATTTTGTGGAAAGGGGTAAGAGATATCAGCATTAGCTGCATGAGCGTAGGACACTCCTATTCCTCGGAATACCCTAGAACTGTTTCATGAAACTGTCTTTAAAATAAAATGACGTATCAGGCGTAATTCACACTTTTTACTCGTTCTGCACTGTGAATTTCTGACTGCAGTGAAAATCTGTTGACGATGGCCACTCCCCGTGGTTCGGAAGTCACGTTAAGCTGTTGGTATATTCCATTGGTCTTTGGGCTTTTAATTAAGGACAATCTGGGGAACAGTCGGCCCTAGTTTGTGACAAGAATACACCTTATCATTTATCAAAAACACTCATTACGCTCACCATCATCCCTTATACCTTAAAATGCCCTCTAAGAGTAGTCGGTATCTCAAAGATACGTATTACACAGTAATTCTTGCCAAGTTCAAAATTGAGATTAATTTAACGTTACGTTTTTAGAATAGCGAACATTTCAAGATTTTTACTGTTATCAAATTTTTACCTTATAAGTTATAAACTATTATGTTCTAAGTGCACAACCTTGAACTGTGTTTCCATGATGTCTCCGTTATTTGTCAACCTACTGCTATGAAAACGCAATGAATATATATAATTGTCACTGAATTATTGTCCTTCTGAAGACATGGTAACATAATTCCTGTAAAATTTTCTGTCTTAGTACAAGTATTTACAGTATACATATATTCTTGATGTTCTCTCCATTTACTTTGTGGTAATCAAAACTATACAATGAAAGCATCTGTACCTTTACCACGTAGTTTTAATTTTTTACATAGACATGTTTCGCCTCAGCATCATCAGTATAACAAAAACAAATCTTTTTATACAGATGATGCTGAGGCAAAACATGTCTATGTAAAAAATTAAAATTAAATGTTAAATAGTACAATATGCTTTCATTGTATATTTAAAGTATATATTATTTTAAATTCGTTCGTTAGGTGGTTATTCAATACAAATAGTTAAAACACAAAATGGCTACTGTATAGGTTAACGAAAATGACAGTGACTTTAAAGTAACGAAATCTCGGATTTTAGCGTCGTACCCGACACGAATATTGAAACACCCTGTATACAACACGAGCATGATGAAACTGGCTTGATATGACAACTAAATACGCTGTTTTATATGACCTCATTTTGTCTGTAACCTTTACTGTTGAACTAAACGTTAACAATATGTATTTAACCATATCCGCTTATCGCGTCTCGGGTCAGAATAATTTCCGATAAAAGATGATTGCGCATTTATATTTGCTTGAACCATAGAGAAGAGTTCACCGCTATATTGAGTGCGTACAACATCACCGCTCTGTCTCAAAGAAATGCAGAAATTCACTCTCTTCGTGTTCTTTCTGGCTATCAGTCTCCAAGCTACTGAACAAGGTAAGTAGGAAACTTCTTAACTACTAAAGTAGTCTAAAATGTCCAGAGATTTAGAGTCTAATCAATACACGTTTCTGTTTCCATTCAGTAGGCCTTGGTAGGTCTTTATACCGAGGATAATAATTGAAAGTGAACATTTATTTCCTTTTAGGGTGACAAAATCTACTCGTATACCAAGTTTAAAGGTTTGTGGACACCCTTCATGTCATTTTGACTTGGAAAAACTCAATCTGGGAGTTTTAGTGAAGATACTTTGAAAACATCCACTATATTAATTTTACATTTATTTATAAAAGTTCATCTAGACTCCCAATGACGTTACAGTTGCCATATAATCCTTTTTAAACTAGTGAGTTAAAAAAGGAAAACATTAGTTTGATTTTTAGTGAAATAATACAAACACTTTGCTCACGTTGCTCATACGCAATGTACAATACTTAACCACGACACCTTAATAACTCTTCTAAACTCTTAAGCTTTCGCGGCCAGTATCATTACTAAGAACTAAGGCTTACGGTTTATACTGCGTCACAGTTGATATAGTATATTATATTTCAATAATAATTATATAATTATAAATATAATTATATTCTAACCGTGTAAACTGGAAGCCTTAGTTCTTAATAACTCTTATTGACTCGAAAAGGGAGGTAAACAGTTTTTAAATTTATCTATCACGGTCCAAAACTTAGATATTGCAATATATTTGGAAGAGATTTGAAAGTGGAGTGTAGATATAGGCAGTTCAATGATCTCGATTCATGGTCAACCATGTGATAGCTGGATATAAATTATTTATACAACTTAAACACAACAAACGCGCCATGTTGTTCATGAACCTGAAGTCGCGTTTTGGCGAGATAGTTTGACCTACGCCTCCAGCGGTTCTTTTGAGGTTTGTTATTTTGAAGGCTGGACTCTTGATATGTTTAAAAATATCTTAAAACATAAAACCCAATGTTACAGGAGATCCGAACTTTCGAGGTGTTTGCGTCACGTCGACATACTGTGGCTTCGAGGAATACTGCACGTGGTACGGGCGGTGCAAGCCGGTGTGTCCAGAGCATATATGCGGGCTACACAGAGACTGTACTGTAAGTCCTGCACACACCAGATACTGTCCGTAAGCATCAAGGTGAGTTTAAAAGACTTTGTCCTGACTCACTCACTAACCAACGCAGAGCTAAAACCTGTAGGCCTAGGCACTTGAAACTTTGCATCAGCAATACTTTAAGCCCCTCCCGAATAAGTTCTCAAGCCTCAAATGTAAGTAACCAAATTGGTTTTAAGCCAAGGAGGCGGACTCAGCTGCGTGGCGTCGCTTCAACCTTAATAACGTTTCCGCCTTCCAAATAATGTCCTATAATAAACATGATATGTATTTAAACTGTTTTCTGACACGTATATAGAGCATTTCTTTTGAAATTATGCGTTATAAATGTACCTGATGGAGTTGAAAAGCATTACGTATAACTGGAACAGTTTCAAAATGTATTTGTGTAACTACTGAACAACTTATGAGAAATCGGGCTCTATCCACGTTATTAGAAACCTCACATGATTCTGTAATTTATCGTATTTATTAATGTAAATCAGCTGTAAGCGCTTGGTTTGACAGACCAGTTAATAGAAGACGCGTTGTTTAGCCTGTAGTTACGTGCACGGTGACGTGTGTTCCTTGGGTGGACGAATTTAGCCTTTCTCTGAGGTGACCCTTATATTAGTACCGAATTAATTTCCATGCCTCAAATGTTGGTGCCGAATCGGTTTCTAGTTGATTAATGACATTGTTTAATACTTACTGATGGCTGAATTGGTTCCCAGACTGCCTCAGGTAAAACTGAATATTTTCCAGCAACTAATTATTGTGTTGTCTTGCCTCTGTTAACTGATATTTGACACAATTAGTAAGACCGAGAGAAATGCCAGATTTAGGGCTACAAATTATTAATGCAAGTGTTGTTTCAATTATAACTTTTGTTTTGACTAAAAACCTTTGCATGTTTTGTTTCAGCTAACCTTCCTTCAGTTTACCTCTGGAAAAATACACATGTACAGTTGAATAAAAATCTGAAAATGAGATTTTATAAAATCGTTTATTTATTGATTCAAACACCCACTTTCTTTTCCTAAAACCAACAAACCTTATCTTCGAGAGTTATTGAATCGCAATCAGACATACAACCAATTTAGTACATTGTAGGTATGTTTCTTTAAATTAAACATTGGAATATTCCATCACTAAGTCTTTGCGCGGTTTTAGGATGATATAGGTCTAAAGCGGCTCATACATCTGATGGGCATCAACTCTATATGAGGGGAAGAAAGTATATTCTAAAGCAGCTTCATATTAAAATACGGTCAAGAGTCATCTGATGATACCCGCATCAACTCCCACCATCGTTTAGACACATCAGACCATCGCCTGCGTGGTTCGAAAGTCACGCTAAGCCGTTGGTCCTTGTATTTCCATTGGTCATTGGGCCATTAATTAATTACCCATCCTAAGGAAGAGTCGGCCTTAGTTTGTAACAAGACTACACCTCGTAACTCATTACTACCACTCATCACACTCATCCTTCACCATACATTTGCCTTAAAAAATACCCTCATGAGAGTGGTCGGTATCTCAAATAGTGATTTAGTGATTTAAAGTGAGACTTTATGATACGAGGTCAAGTTAACCTCAAGATGCAGCCGTAAATGACCAAGGGTCAAAAATACACTTTAGAGACGAGTGGTGAACGATGTAGTTTTTGTCATGATGCAAATATTAGTCAGAAATAAATATCAATACATGTTTAAAATGATTAAGAAACTGAAAGTAAACGGTCTTTTGACCTCAGCCGTCTGTATTATATTGTTTAGAAAAAATTAGTGTGATTTACTATAAGTCGGTGTTAAAAAAAAACAAGTTCGTCAAAACAGCTGATGTCCATGCCACAACAAAATACGAGTAATTAAAATGATTCTTTTCTCTCTATAGAGACTTAATAAACTATTCAGGTTTGGATTCACACGCTTGTCTTATGAAACGCAGTCTAAATCCATGTGTACGGAGAAAATGAAGATCAATCCAGGTGAACGTTGTTGGTAGATAAAAAGCTTCAAATAATGGGTAATTTCTAGCTGTAGCCTCGTATATAAAGATAACCGACCCAGTTGTGTTGTAGAGTTCTTCAGTTACTTTATTATGTGGTTTTGTTATAGTAAACAAGCTGCAGGGTATAACTATATCCACGCAGGATAGTGGTTAACCTGCTTTCAAAGTTGAGAGTATTCCAAGAAGTTTGTTCAAATTGTGCCGAGGGTAATTTCCTAGCCACATGATTACGGTTTTGGTGAATAGCAGACGACCTGCTAGCTTTTATAATTTCCACCATCAGCATTGTTGTACACCTTGAGGCATTTAGGTGAGAAAGTGTTCGAGTTTAACATATTGTGTTTATGTATTATGGTTCACCTAAAGTTACACCTTCAAGACCTGTTGTTGTTTAACTATCTCGTACTATTGATACGTAGTTTGGGCGTGTTTTGGTTTAGTATAATTTGAACAGAATGAAGTTTCATCAGCTGATACATTTCCTACATTAATTTTATAACCAGCAAGGAATATGCGATGATACAGAAGTTTCTTTGAGTAAAATAGTGATCAGTTTTGTAAACGGCTAACTGAAAACAGCCTGCAATGTTATTAAAAGAAAATCTTCAAACACACTCTTTCAGATATATCTCTCTCACTAATAAAACATGTGTAGTAATCATTCATTATTTAAAGTTTTTAACTGCTAGAAATATGCTTTTTACTTATATTTCCGTTATCATATATATTTTTTATACTCTGTACTAATTCTAAATTTTCTGGCTGGTTATATATTTTGGAAGGTTTCAAATTTCATGATTTAAATATTTGCAAAATACTAAACTTATTAAGATTATTGACAACTGACCCAAGTAGCCCAATATATGGCACTAGGTTGGAATAATCCACCATAAAAAGGTAATAAATATCAAACATTATTATCAAACTGACTGAGGTTAGCTGTTATACCAGTAATAAATTATAAGTGTAACCCCAGGGACCATGTGGCATATTAACTGAAAGGTCGTTGTTGAAAAGATATACAACTCTACAATCTGACTTAAAAAATCAATCGGTTAAAAGGTTTTTATCCAGGATAAATGACTTACATTTTAAGTTTTCATTACTTTAACAACCGCTGCTTTTGGGTAGAATCAGTTTATTGAGCGGGCTAAGGTTTTAGCAAAGATAATGTTATGGTAGGTAGATTGGGCATAGATGTACCATGGCTGAGACAGGAAAATCAACATAGTTGTGTCAGACCAAGCTCAGCACTGCTAGCGCTGCCATCTCTTCCTGTCTTTCTCCCTCCTCGGCTCGACATGCTCGAGTTTGTCCGACGTCGATGACTTAATTGTGACCAAATTGTGTGATTTTCGAGAACGAACAAACTTGCCCGCGTCAGTCCTCTACTTGAGACTCTTAACACAATCTGTACTAGCTGTGCTTCGGCTGCCAAACCATGTGGAATTTCCTGCCTTTGCCATAAATTATTATGGTATCTATGTGCAATCCACCTACCATAACATGATCTTTGATTTTAGGCATCGGGTTTTACTAATAACGATCTTTCTTTTTTATACCATAGAAGTGACTCACATTACAAATTATCTTCTGACTCACTGTGGATTATTCCCCCCATGAAAACTTCACCTAGATAGCCTTTATCATTCCATGACTTTTACTTATACCAACTATCATAAACACTAACAGTAGCAGTGCAGTAATGATGTAACAAATTCAAAACCTCTATTAGTTACAATTAAAGGTTAACGAACCGTTCAGAACTTTATACTCACTAAATCACTAAATCACTATTTGAGATGCCAACGACTATTACGAGGGTATTTTAAGGCAAATATGTGGTGAAGGATGAGTGTGATGAGTGGTATAATGAGTTAATAACACTGTTTACAAATAAAGTTTCGGGTGAAGTAGCCTGTAGACCTTAAGATTGTATCGTAGACCTTAGGTACAGGCTACTACACAGGTGAACCTAGTTTTAGTGTCAAAAGGCCTTCAAGCTGAAATTAACAACTAGTTATAGTTTACAATAGTTCAATCGACATACCCGGTACAGTGAGGCGGTAGTTTTCACGTTTCTGCTGAAGAAACAGCAAGACAAAAGGAGTAAAGATGGGCTATTACCCAGGATTTCCAGCTACAAACAGTCCGAAAGTGGGTGATTTGCCAACCTGAAAGCCGTAAAACGTGTTTGAACAAAGTACTTGAGAACCTTTGCTTCCAGACAAACTTATGAAGAAAAGAAACTTTACTATTTTGTTTTTTACCACGACTTTGCGGTACCTTTCAATCAGTTGCAAAAACAGACGATTAAACAACTTGTTTAGGGTTTTTAATTAAATGAGCTCACATGTCTACTCAATAAGTTTCAATATTATACAAATGTAGAAACTTTTTTATTAACTGCTTTAAAAGTTAAAACATATTAATTTCTTAGTGTAATTTTGAGAAGAATGTTTCTTTGTACTGGTGTTTTTCTTGTTCTTAAAAAGTCTGAATTTTTCTGAAAGCTGAGTTTTAGTCGAAAAGTGATCGTAAGTCCTGAAAGTATTTTTTAATATTTCCCCAAACTTTGAAGTTGTTAGCCATGTAAAACTAAGGTAACAGTTGAAACCTCACGGCAATACTCGTATAGTGTACCTAAACCCTATAGTATAGTTCTTCCGGTTTACACCTTGTCAAAACACCATTAAATTTAGCTTGAAATATTTCAATCTCGCTGTGGAATACCATCTTCAGTTGGGAGAACTGGATTATAGTAGTGACCGGGGTCGTGAAAGATTAAGAGTTAGCTTTACCTAAACCTCTTTATTTATAAAAAATCATAGAATATTTGTTTATAGTATCTAATAGTAATAAATGGATAAATTCTATTTAAATACCAGTCATACACACACATCAAGCAACTAAAGTCAAACAAAGTCATCAGCATGTTTACCAAAAAAAAAAGTCAACTTTTACAGACAATGTTGCCTTACCTCAGAGAGCACGAAAGGCGAGTTTTTGTACACCAGAAATAGAACTTGTAGAGTCCTTACTTTGTTCAAGCTATAATATTATTAGCGAATTGTCTATGAAAATAGAGCTATTCATTTCTCTTGCTAAATAGAACAAAACGTCGTAAAAAAGAGCGGTTTGCATATTGATTTTCACGAAATTTGGTAGAAATGTTTTTTTTTTTACAAATGTCTAGGTTAAGTTTGTTAACCAGTTAGATCGGACTGCCAGTTTCAAAATGGTGGCCATTCAAAATTCTGATGTACCAAAATATGAAGCAATGCCATAAATGCATACAAGGTTCACCATGTTCTTTTACTCTAAATCGATCAAAACAACTCCCATTACTGTAGAACCTACCGTTCAAATTATTTCAGTTTAGTTATCTAGTCGGAATTCCTTCATTTTGACATTCAGAGCACTAGGCAGAAATTACATTTTGTCAATATTGGTAAATTGGTAAATGTCACTGTGTATTTATACCAGCTTTTATATAATTTAACAGCCAAAGTTTTCTGTGATACAGAAAGTAAACAATTTTCTAATTTCAAAACTATTTACAGCTATTGTTTGTTTAATATACAAAACCATAGAGAAAATCATAAAAAGAAATTTAAAATACTTATACATTATAAAAAACTTTGTCTAATTTATAATAAATACATGTAAAATGTTTTATTTGAAGTTTGCTAACATTTACCGTATCACTTGTGGCTACGTGTCGACTATTTTTAAAATGAATTTCATGTTTGATATTTGCCTTACTTCGTACAACGGATCTTGTAATAAAATATTATCTTTTAGTCAGTTTTTCATATTCTTAAACATAAAAAGACCGTATTCAAATAAGAGAAGAGGGTAGAAATACATAGGCCTAGGAGGAATCTTGTAACAATTTTCATTTTCTAGGCATCTCCGTTAAAATTGGCATACAGTCCGAAGATAGATTGATATGACGTGATTGATATAGACGTACTTGTCTTTTGATTAATAAAACACATGACGTTTTCAAATCACTCCACCCAACAGGTTTGCTATTTGTTTACAATCTCTGATCAGCGAAACAAAAACAAACTTAACAGCAGCTTAGTTTAACCTTAGTTTACAGTTTTACAATAACGTATTCACATGCTATTTACTTGTATAACCCCTGAAGCTCATACACAAATCATAATCAGGATTCAGAACTTATTCATTTAGCCACTGGACTGTACCAGTTTACGTTTAAGATGTTGTTTGGAGTAAAAAATTTGTAAGTTGAAAAGCACAATATCATTAATAGTTCTAATTTTAAAAATATTAATTACAATTGAACGTTGTTTAGCTTACGCTGATTACATTGGGCTAGCTCATTTGCCAATGCTTTGTGCTATGTTAGGTTGCGTTTCACCTGAAGACGGGATCAGATCTCTGATTCCGAAACGTCTTGACTTTCATGTTCAGTAATAATATTAAATGCCCACAATACAATATAGAACTCAGAGCATAAATATTTATGTCACAAAAAATAAAAGTAATCCATTTCTATTTTGGTTCCAGGGTGACTGGGGAGACGCGTTGGTGATAAGCAACGTTGTGTACGGACTGTTCATAGGCACTTCCACCGAGTGGAGCTGTAACGCGTCCGCTGGTCCTGGTCTGTTCACAGACATCTTCCCCCTTACCCACTGGATCCGGAGCAATACTAACACACTTAGTAGAGTGTGACGGGCAGAGTTATTCGGACAACGTGTATTATATTGAAAATAAAGTAATAAATGGGTTATAGTTGTTGTATCTTCAATTAAGAAAACATTAGATCATGCTTAAAACTCTTCATTCTGCCTACTGGTAGACGACTCTGTTAACCGACTAGCGTGCTAGTGATGGCAGGAGTTGTGTAGTTTTCCTACACAATCTTTACATAGTTATACTCGTCATCAATAATAACGTGTAAAACTGTATTAAATTTACTTTTGTTGATGCGTGCTTGGCACAAGAAAGGATTCAGTGACATGTTTTGTGTTTAGATAACCTAAAGAGGCCTGAATAGGCAAAAAGGATTTCAGTAATACTTGCTATGTCTGCAATGATGGTAATGTAGTAGGCAGAATCCATTTTGATCTACCACGTCAATCATGTTGATTTATCGGCACAAGGATGCGCTTCATCCATTAGGCACATGACACGACTCTCTATGATCTTCTTGTAAAGATATTGGTAATTGATGGTGAAGAATCTAAGATCAGTAGGTCAATATAATAAGCTTTATTTTATACACGCGCTTTCGATAGCAAGCTATCATCTTCAGGTTGTAGCAAAAAAATTACAAAGGTATTATTGTTTTGACAGGTTACCTTCGCGGGCAGAGAGGGTTTACTACGTTTGATCTTGTGGCAATACATGTTACATCACAGAACTTGAAACAGTGACGTTAACTTAAGTCAAAAGTTAGCTAGCACTTTGACAAACTCAACCTCAAAACCAACCCAAACAAATTATATTTTATGTTGCCTGTGGCAATCAGTTATAAGTCATGGTCCGAATGTCTTGTTGGATGAGACTGATGTGGAGAAATCTACGAACGAAATTTCCAGAAGTACGCCTCGATCGAGGGTTAACTTAGAATTGTCATGTAGACATGTAAACTCAGAATCGTTTATAGCATTTATGTTTCGACACTACTGTCTGACTACTCCGTCATCTACCCTTGTTCTAAACCTAATTTTCCTCTGAGTGTGTCTTCCCTTGCGGAGGCTATTTATATCTCATTTCCCCCTAGTTCTCTAATTATAGCATTATTAGCAGGATGGTGGCTATTAAATGGAGGTTTTGTATTCTGTATATTTCACTACAGGACAAAGGGTGAGACGTGCTAAAATTTTAAAAAAAAGTACATATAACTTTGCTGGAAAGTTATTATCAAAATAATGTTTTGACTTGTCTCGGTTGACACCAGTTAGGAATTTTTAATGAAACTGAACTTGGCGGTCAGAACCTTCGGAACCATAGTGTTTACACATTACCAACTATAGATAAAATAGTTTCGCTCACTTCAAAGTTTTACGCGTTCTCCACCGGCTACCTGTGTCGTAATTCCCGACCCTCGTCAAAATTTCGGTTTGACATTCATTAGTTTGTTAATTGGGCTGGGAATTGACGAATTGACGAAATTATACGTAAAAACCCACGGAGAGGCACATGAAATGAAGAAACAATACATGATATGGATTTTAAAAGGGGTAAGAAATATCAGCATTAGCTGTTACACTATTCCTCGGAATACAGAACTGTTTCATGAAACGTACAATTTTTACTCGTTCTGCACTGTGAATTTCTGACTGCAGTGACAATCTTTTTTGACTATCCTCCTTGGTTCGGAAGTCACGTTAAGCCGTTGGTATATTCCATTGGTCGTTGGGCTTTTAATTGAGGACAATCTGGGGAACAGTTGGCCCTAGTTTGTGACAAGACTACACCTTATCATTTATAATAAACACTCATTACACTCATTATCATCCCGTATACCTTAAAATATCCTCTAAGAGTGGTCGGTATCTCAAAGCAATGTATTACACAGTAAATTCTAGCCAAGTTCAAAATTGAGATTAATTAAACATAACGGTTTTAGAATCACTAAATCACTATTTGAGATGCCGCCCATCTCATGAGGGTATTTTAAGGCAAATATGTGGTGAAAGATAAGTGTGATGAGTGGTAGTAATGAGTTATGAGGTGTAGTTTGTTAAGAACTACCGACTTTCCTCAGAATGAATCATTAATTAATAGCCCAATGACCAATGGAATCACTATTTGCGCTGCCGATCACTCTCATATGTGGTGAAGGATGATTAGTAGTAATGAGTTATAAGGTGTAGTCAAAACTTTATGAATAATTAATAGCGCTGACCAATGGAAATACAAAGACCAACGGCTGTGACTTCAGAACCACACAGGCGATGGTCTGATATGTCTAAACGATATTATGTTCTCAGATGATCGCATATCTGACAGACCTATATCATTGACCTACATAAAGAAGCTGGATTACAACTGAACATTTCAAATGTTTCAAGATTTTACTGTTATCAAATTTTACCTTAAAAGTTATAAACTGTTATATGAATATGTCTCATGATTATTTGTCAACCTTTGCTATGAAAACACAATGAATATAGTTGTCACTGAATTATTGTATATGTCATGAAGCTCTGTCTTAGTACAAGTGGTAGATGTTCTCTCCACATTGTTATAACAAAATTTCTATCAGATGATGCTGGAACAAAACATGTCTATGTAAAAAATTAAAATTATGTGGTAAAAAGTACAAGGTGCTTTCATTGTATATTTACAGTGTATATTAGCAAAAACAAGTGAACAGAATAGTTCCCTTTTTTAACATTTTCAATTTGATTTTTATTTATTTCAATTCGTTCGTTACAAATAGTTAAAACAAAAAATGACTACTGTATAGATAACGAAAATGACAGTGACTTTAAAGTCACGATATCTCGGATTTATTTAGCGTCGTACCCGACACGAATATTGAAACACCCTGTATACAACACGAGCATGATGAAACTGGCTTGATATGACAACTAAATACGCTGTTTTATATGACCTCATTATGTCTGTAACCTTTACTGTTTCGCTAAACGATATGTATTAAACCAAATCCGCTTATCGCGTCACGGGTCAATATAAAGTCCGATAAAAGATGATTGCGCATTTATATTTGCTTGAACCATAGAGAAGAGTTCACCGCTATATTGAGTGCGTACAACATCACCGCTCTGTCTCAAAGAAATGCAGAAATTCGCTCTCTTCCTGTTCTTTCTGGCTATCGGTCTCCAAGCTACTGCACAACAAAGTAAGTAGGAAACTTCATAACTACTAAAGTTTTAGAGTCTAATCAATACACGTTTTCGTTTCGACTCTGTAGGCCTTAGTAGGTCTTTATACCGAGGATAATAATTAAAAGTCAACATTTATTTCGTTTTAGGATGTCAAACTCTACTTATATACCATACCAAGTTTGAAGGTTTGTGGTCAACCCTTCATGTCATTCTGACTTGGAAAAACTCATTCTGGGAATTTCAGTGAAGATACTTTGAAAACAACTACTATAATAACTTTACATCAATTCATAAAAGTTCACCGAGACTCCCAACGATGTTACAGTTGCCCTACTATCCTATTTAAACTAGTGAGTTAAAAAAAGGAAAACATTAGTTTGATTTTTAATGAAATAATACAAATACTTTGCTCACGTTGCTCATACGCAATGTACAATACCTAACCACGACACCTTAATAACTCTTCTTAACTCTTAAGCTTTCGTGGCCGGTGTCGTTACTAAGAACTAAGGCTTCCGGTTTACACCGCGTCACAGTTGATATAGTATATTATATTTCAATAATAATTATATATTTATAAAAATAATTATATTTCAACTGTAATGCGGTGTAAACCGGAAGCCTTAGTTCTTAATAACTCTTATTGACTCGAAAATGGGGGTAAACATTTTTAAATTAGTCTATCACGGTCCAGAACTTAGAGATTGTAATAGATTTTAAGCGGTTTGATAGTGGAGTGTAGAGATAGACAGTTCGATGATCTCGGTTCATGGTCAACCATGCGATCGTAGGAATTACTAGCCGCGCCAGCTTCGCCCCTAGAACCCCTGGCACGCTCGCTCGCTTCGCTCGCGAGCCAAGCACCTCCGCCTGCGGCCTCGGTGCCCGCTTTGTAAAACTCGGCCATCCCGCCGGCCTATCTCATGGCTTATTTGCTTTGGACAAATTGTTTTATTTCTTGCCCCAACCCCCTGTAACCCCCTTAATCCATATATTGTGCCCCCGAACCCCAAAATCAGTAGGGGTCTTTGGGTTAATGGTATACAACTATGTTGTCGAGTTTCAAACAAATCCGTTGATATTTACTAATAAATATTTACTAAAAAAAAGAAATATAACATGGGGAATTGGGGACTCAAAACCAGATAAAAAAAAAAATCTATATAATTTTATTCGTTTCTCCCACCCTCCACACACTAAGGACCATTTCAAAAAATCTGAATTACCCCGGCCAGATTCCGATATCTCATCACTCCGGACAACCCTAACCGAAATACCAATCGTATAGATTTATAAAACCTAAACACATAACCTAAAGTCGCTTTTTGGCGAGATAGTTTGACCTACGCCTCCAGCGGTTCTTTTGAGGTTTGTTATTTTGAAGACTGAAAAAGATACAACACATACTGTAGCTGGAGTCTTGATATGTTTAAATGAATATCTTAAAACATAAAACCCAATGTTACAGGAGATCCGACCACTCGAGGACTTTGCTTCACGTCGACAGACTGTGACTTCGTGGAATACTGCGCGTGGTACGGACGTTGCAAGCCGGTGTGTCCACCGCATATATGCGGGCTACACAGAGACTGTGCTATAGGTCCTGCACACACCAGGATGTGTCCGTAAGCATCAAGGTGAGACTTTGTCCTGACTCACTCACTAACCAACGCAGAGCCAAAACCTGTAAGCTTAGGCACTCGAAACTTAGCATCAGCAACATTTCCAACCACTGCTAGATTAGTTCTCAAAGTCGAAATGTAAGTACCAAATTGGTTTTCAAGCCTAGGATCCGCCTCAGCTGCGTGGCGTCGCTTCAACCTTAATAACGGTGGCACGTTTCCGCGGTGCTTACCAGTCCAAATAGCGGCCTCCCTATGTCCTCCCGCCTCATAATAATTTTCTTCAGTGATCATGATATGTATTTAAACTGTTTTCTGACACGTATATAGAGCATTTCTTTCGAAATTATGCGTTATAAATGTACCTGATGGAGTTGAAAAGCATTACGTATAACTGGGACAGTTTCAAAATGTATTTGTGTAACTACTGAACAACTTATGAGAAATCGGGCTGTATCCACGTATTAGAAACCTCACATGATTCTGTAATTTATCGTATTTATTAATGTAAATCAGCTGTAAGCGCTTGTTTTGACAGACCAGTTAATAGAAGACGCGTTGTTTAGCCCGTAGTTACGTGCACAGTGACGTGTGTTCCTTGGGTGGACGAATTTAGCCTTTCTCTGAGGTGACTCTTATATTAGTACTCTGATAGAAATATTATTGTAGCCAACACAATAGCTAATATAAATCTTATTGTGTTGTTAATCAACGTTAAAATCGAGTTCACTAGCTATTGTAGAAATGTTTAACGATAAAGAAAACCTTAGTGTTTCAAGCACAACAAGCTATTGTTGAATCTTATGAAAACCACAACAATCGTAGTGGCTTGTTCTCGAGTGTGTAATGTTGAATGGTATCGTATTTGAGGTCATATTACTACGCCTATAACACTTGTTTGATGCTTTGACCGTTTTAAGTATGCTTCACCACTAATGCAGAAGACAGTTTATGCCCTTAGGTGCACGGTTACCATTTTCAAACGTGGTCTCAAACATTTAAACTTTTACATACAATTTTTACTTTACAATACCAAATTAATTTCCATGCCTCAAATGTAGGTGCCAAATCGGTTTCAAGTTGATTATTGACATTGTTTAATACTTACTGATGGCTGAATTGATTTCCAGACTACGTAAGGTAAAAACAGTATTTTTCCAGTATCTAATTATTGTGTTTTCTTACCTCTGGTAACTTATATTTTGACAAAATTAGTAAAACCGAGAGAAATGCCAGATTTCAGCTTACAAATTATTAATGCAGGTGTTGTTGTTTCATTTATAACTTTTGTTTTGACTAAAACCTTTGAATTTTTTGTTTCAGCTAACCTTCCTTTAGTTTACCTCGGCAGAAATACACATGTACAGTTGGATCAAAAAGATGAAAATGTGATTTTATAAAATCATTTATTTATTTATTCAATCACTTACTTTCTTTTCCTAAAACCCACAAACTTTTTATTAGAGTTATTGAATCGCAATCAGACATACACCAATTTAGTACATTGTAAGTATGTTTCTTTAAATTAAACATTGGAATATTCCATCACTAAGTCTTTGATTGGGACTCATGGAGTGCTCCTGTAATCCAGCTTCATGAAAGTCAGGTTTTGAGGATGATATATGTCTAAAGCGGCTCAGACAGTCTCAGTGATCATCTGATGATACCCGCATCAACTCCTACCATCGTTTAGACATATCAGACCGTCGCCTGCGTGGTTCGGAAATCACGTTAAGCCGTTGGTCCTTGTATTTCAATTGGTAATTGTGCTATTAATTAATTACCCAATCTAAGGAAGAGTCGGCCTTAGTTTATATGAAGAGTACACCTCATAACTCATTACTACCACTCATCACACTCATCCTTCATCACATATTTGCCTTTAAAATACCCTCATGAGAGTGGTCGGCATCTCAAATAGTGATTTAGTGATTTAAAGTGAGACTTTATGATACGAGGCCAAGTTAACCTCATAGATTCAGCCGAGGACGTAAATGGCCGAGGCAAAAGACACTTTAGAGACGAGAGGTGAACGATATAGTTTTTGTCATGATGCAAATATAGTCAGAAATAAATATCAATACATGTTTTAAAATTATTAAGAAACTGAAAGTAAAAGTTGTTTTGACCTCAGCCGTCTGAATTACATATATTGTTTTGAAAAAGTAGTGTAATTTACTATAAGTCGGTGTTAAAACAACAATTCTGTCAAAACAGCTGATGTCCATGCCACAACAAAATAATTAAAATTATCTTTTTCTCCCTATAGAGACTTAATAAACTATTCAAGCCTGGATTCACACGCATACCTTATGAAACGCAGTCCAAATCCATGTCTACAGATAAAATGAAGATCAATCCAAGTGGCCATTGAACTGTTGGTAGATAAAAAGCTAATAATAGTGGGTAATTTCTAGCTGTAAGCTCGTATGTAAATACAACCGACCCAGTTGTGTTGTTGAGTTCTTCAGTTACTTCATTATGTGGTTTTGTTATAGTAAACAAGCTGCAGGGCAAACTATATCCACGCAGAATAGTGGTTAACCTGCTTTCAAAGTTGAGAGTATTCCAAGAAGTTTGTTCAAATTGTGCCGAGGATAATTTCCTAGCCACCTGAACATGGTTTTGGTGAATATCAGACAAACTAAGAGGTTTTATTTTTTTCACTCTCAGTGTTGATGTGCACCTCCGAGACATTTAAGTGTGAAAGCTATTAAGTTCAACATGTGTGTATGTATTAGGGATAACTTACAGTTATACCATACATACCTGTATGGTCTTTAAGATTCCTTGGTGTAGAGATCGACTCAAGTCTAACTTGGCAACCCCATATAAACAAATTACTTCCAAAACTCAGTAGGGCTTTTTATGCTATGATGACACTTTCTCACGTAGTTGGTTTCCAAACCTTACGTGAGGTATATTTTGCTTACTTTCAGTCACATATCTCGTATGGTATAATGTTTTGGGGAAACTCATCTGATGCTTTTAAAGTCTTTCGAATGCAAAAGAACATCATAAGACTAATGACAAAATCACCATTCAGGGAACCCTGTAGAGCTCTTTTCAAGCAGTTAGAAATACTCCCTTCCTTGTCTGTATATTTTCAAATGCCTTCTTTGTTTACTCACACCCAGAAGTTTTACGGTAGAAACCACATATATCATCATTTTACTCGAAACTCCGCACTTCTGCAATATCCTGGTCATCGCACAACTTTTTCGAAAAAACACCGTGGTAATTGCACAAATCTCTTTAATAAACTACCAAACCATCTGAAAACGAGACCTCTTCTAAATCCTTCAAGCGAAGCATCTTCAAATTTCTTCTTAATAATTGCTTTTATAGCGTTCCGGAGTACCTCGCTTGGTCATCGGGACAGTCCACATAACAGGAGCTCAGGGTTTGCGAAACTGATTTTTGTTTCTTTCTTGCCTACACAATGTGCATTTTCACTAATATTTAACTAGTTGCTTTTAGACCCTACACACTTGTATGTTTTATCTTTTAATGTCATTTTACTGCAAATTATTTAAGTAAATTATTGTACTTTGAGTTTGATGTAAATGATCAAAATAAATGACTATGACTATAACCTGTTGCTGTTTAGCAATTGTTTATAATATGGATTATTTGGCTAGGTTCTGATTCAGTGTAGTTTAAACAAAATTGAGTTTCATCAGTTATTACATTTCCTAAATTTATTGTCAGCAAGAAAATATAAGCGATGAGACACACATTTCTACGTGTGAAATTAGGATAAGTTTTGTAAACAGCTAACTGAAAACAACCTGTAATGTTACTTAAAGAACATCTTATACATAATATGTTATTTCTCAACAATAAAACATGTAAAGAAATTGTTCATTATTTGTAGAACTTCTAAGAATGTGCTATTTCTTACTTATATTTCGGATATCATATACATCTCGTATATACAGAGTGAGTTTTATGTCCTGGCACACCTGGATATAATTTTAACGGCCTGATATATCAATGTGAGACCTTGACCTTAGCTTATATAACACTTTTTTACTTTTTCAGTTTGTTAAAAATGTTTGCCCCCTTTTGCAAAGGGGGTAAAGGAAAAACCTGAAAATAAACTAAATATTTTCAAATGTAAACCTATCTTGTGACCCCTCATTTTCAAGGAAATAAAAAAGAAATCAAATGGTGCAAACTAGAGGTCTCTACGTCGCCCCTAACAAAAATTACAGCAATTTCAATAGAAGTAAGCTTTAAAATCCTAATCCTTGTTGGAAATAATGACAAGGTTTATTTGACAGAACAAAGATTACAATAATAAAGTTATTTTAAAAAAAGTTAACTGTTTTAATGTAGCAGGTGTCAAACCGTTCACCTTCGGCTGTTTGACAGTGTGCTAACCGTGTGTAAAAAGCTGAGACAGCGTTCAAGAAAGATTCCCTAGGAATGGTTTGAGACAAGTGCAAAATTCTCTCAGTTAAGTCATCGACATCAGTTGGCTTTGTTTGGTACACCAGGTATTTCAAGTAGCCCCAAAAGAAGTAGTCAAGAGGATTAAGGTCAGGAGACCTTGCTGGCCATTCCACAGCGCCCCTTCGGCCTATCCACCTTCTTGGGAAGACATTTTATTTAAATACTGTCGTACTTCACAGCCATAGTGTGGTGGTGCTCCATCTTGTTGTAACCAAATGTTCTGAGCTTCTTGTCCGAACAAAGTTTTAGCAAAGATAATGTTATGGTAGGTAGATTGGGCATAGATGTACCATGGCTGAGACAGGAAAATCAACATAGTTGTGTCAGACCAAGCTCAGCACTGCGAGCGCTGCCATCTCTTCCTGTCTTTCTCCCTCCTCGGCTCGACAAGCTCGAGTTTGTCCGACGTCGATGACTTAATTGTGACCAAATCGTATGATTTTGAGAACGAACAAACTTGCCCACGCGTCAGTCGCTCTACTTGAGACTCTTAACATAATCTGTGCTAGCTGTGCTTCGGCTACCAAACCATGTGGCATTTCCTGCCCTTGCCATAATTATGGTATCTATGTGCAATCCACCTACCATAACATGATCTTTGATTTTGGACATCGGGTTTTACTAATAACGATCTTTCTTTTTTATACCATAGAAGTGACTCACATTACAAATTATCTTCTGACTCACTGTGGATTATTCCCACCTGGGAACCTCACCTAGATAGCCTTTTTCTTTCCATGACTTTTACTTATTACCAACTGTCATAAACACTAACAGTAGCAGTGCAGTAATGATGTAACAAATTCAAAACCTCTATTAGTTTCAATTAAAGGTTAACGAACCGTTCAGAACTTTAAACTCACTAAATCACTATTTGAGATGCCGACGACTATTATGAGGGTATTTTAAGGCAAATATGTGGTGAAGGATGAGTGTGATGAGTGGTATTAATGAGTTAATAGCTCACTGTTTACAATTAAGTTACCGGGTGAAGTAGCCTGTAGACCTTAAGATACAGGCTACTACACCAGGTAACCTAGTTTTAATTGTCAAAAGGCCTTCAAGCTGGAAATCAACAACTAGTTATAGTTTACAATAGTTCAATAGACATACACGGTACAGTGAGGCGGTAGTTTTCACGTTTCTGCTGAGAAGAAACAGCAAGACAAAGGAGTAAAGATGGGCTATTACCCGGGATTTCTTAGCTACAAACAGTCCGAAAGTGGGTGATTTGCCAACCTGAAAGCCGTAAAACGTGTTTGAACAAAGTACTTGAGAACCTTTGCTTCCAGACAAACTTATGAAGAAAAAGAAACTTTACTATTTTGTATTTTACCACGAATTTGCGGTATCGCTTGTGGCTACGTGTTGACTATTTTTAAAATGTATTTCATGTTTGATATTTGCCTTACTTCGTACAACGGATCTTGTGGTATCGACCTGGCGGTAACTACAAAGAAGTGCCTATCTAATGAGGTAACACTCGAGGCACTACAGGACACCTAAATATAGCACTAACTAGCTCCGCTGTTCGTATTTTTAGCTTGTTAGTTCCCAACACTGTCCTCGGGGCTTCACGGGATTCCCTTACATTGATAATCAACAAACTTTGAGCGAGTTAGTTTGTTTGCCTCCAATATTTTCATTCAGGTAAGCTCTATTATGCGAATAAGCCGAATTGTTGGAAAACGGTTTCATGTAATTTAGTTACCAATTTTGGTTTTAGATATACTAAAGTATATAATGTATTTAGAAAGGAAACATAGCACCCAGTTTTAAATATTTGTATTTTTCCGCGACCGGTTATTTGACTATGAGTTAGTCATCTTCCCGGTGAGTACAACAAAGAAAATATTAGTATGAACATAGTTTAAAACCAAAATAGTCGAAAGCTGTTGCGGAAATAAACAAATTCTTTTCTTTATATACTATATAATTATAATAGCTTTTAGTGAACAACGTGCGACGAAAATCCTAAAGTATACATATTTTTTAAACAATAGTATTTTGAGTAACAGTATTTAAAAATAAATGTATTACTATAAATGCATTCATATCGTACATACGAGTATATTTTATTTTGTGAAGGTTTCATAACTAAAATGATTCATCATCACCTTTTATTCTTACTGGCACTTTGAAAACATCAATTAATATTTTATATGTATGTTTTAAAAGTATTCAAGTAAGAAGCTATCAAACGATTTAAGGGAAATTATTTTGTTGTAACGATAAATAATGCTTTAGGAACTTAACAATTAGACGGCCCATGTTAGTTTCAAAGCAACTCAAATGAACTCATGACTCAACGTTACAATACGATAACATGTTTACGTCAGAAAAGTACTTACAAGAATTGCGACTCCCTGTGATGGGAAGCGCCAAGTGGTTGTAGACGTGTTTAAAGATGGCGACCAGGTTAACTGATATTTATTAATAAATTGCTAAAGTACAACCTTAATTTCAGTTGAGAGTTATATAAGCAAGCTCAAACTAAGATTTGTTAAACTGGTAAACAATTTTGTCAGAAATTTACAATTTTAATCGCTGTAAAGTGTATATTTTTCTTTAAAACTAATATTCGTTTGTTTAAGGGGAAGTTGCAAACCTAATCAGAAATTAGCATGTTGATAACCTGTTATATTGAATGAAAAGCTTACATTAGAATGATAAATGCAATTTAAAAACATGGATTTGCTCTTAAGATCTTTCAATCCCACTACTCTTAATTTCCATTTTAATTATCCCTCGCAAATCTCAAGGGCTTTTGAATTCAAAGCGACATATAAATACTTTGGTTTGAAGCTTGCATTTGAATTTCTACGCATAATTATTATTTGCTTTTTCCTTTAGGTGAAAATCTAAAGTATCAACTTATTTTTCGTGTTGTGGATACAGAAAATAATCACAATATTATATTTTTGCTGTTGTACACGATTTTTCATGCATTTCAAACTGAACAAAATTTACTATGTTCTCGAGGGCGTAATAATATTAGTTATTTGACAAAAAACTTGTTGTCCTTAATATCAATCTATTATAAGCTACATATACCAAACCAAACAACAATAAATGTTTTACAACATACAATTATCACTGGTTACATAAACAGTGGAATTGTTTTAAGATCAAAAGATAAACAATAATAAAACAAGTCAAATAATGTATAAGCACATAGGTTAGATTATATTAAAACCATTATCAAAATGTGGAACAGAACTAAAATCAGAAACTTTACATAGCTAGAATATTTTGAATGTTGTATTTTTGCTGTTTAATATTACTAAATTAATAATTAAACATTGTAAGTATTTTACCATTTTCTGTTTCTCATTTAGCAGTGGTTTTAATGTAACTAAAACAAATTGGTATTTTGATTAAATTTGTAATCCTTCCGTTTTAAACTATAATGCAATATATTCAATAAACTAAAATAACTATAAGGCTTTCGTGGCTGGTGTCACAACTATAATCTAGTTCTGTCGGTTCATACTGCTCCAAACTTCATAATTAGGTCTACCTAATTATGAAGTTTTGACGTGGTGTGTGGACTGGAAGAACTAGATTATTGAATAACTATGTTAGATAGCCAGCGTTTGGTGGTATACAAGTTCATGTTAGTTTCTTAATTCCTAACTGCTGTCCAAGTTAGGAGTCAGGAAAACTAATGAAACAATTTATTATTTTGAAGATGTAGTTCCTATCCTGAAGATTTTAACTGTTGTCTTGTAAATATCTAAGAGAAATACATTAAGGCTTTTATAAAGGAGGATATATAAACAACCGGCATAAAAATTCATTCTCTATAAACAGTTCTTAAATTAAAACACGAGAAAATAAGCATAACATATGAATTAAGAGTTTTCAAATAAATTCCACAGCTAACAAATAAATAATCACAAATGTAATAGTAATTTTGTGACTAAGCCAGAAATATAAGAGGGAATAATGAATGACTTGTAAACTCTAGGAGTAAAACTGACCTTACCCACATACATCAGCTGCAAAGCCAAGGACTCAGGAAACAAACGAGGAGGCCCAGGAAGGGAGGAATTATTACGTAGGATTTCGCAGTTACAAAGAGCTCTTTTCTGAAACCACACGTCAAGCCGAAATGTACGAAAGCGAGTGGCTTACAGTATTTTTTCTTTGAGTCATCGGTCACTCTTAGAAGGTATTTTAAGTAGAATGTAAGTTAAAGTTGAATTGATGGTGAGTGTCATGAGTGTTTTGATGGATGATGAGTTGTAGTCTTGTTACAAACTAGGGCCGCCTATTCCCCTGATTGGGACATTAATTAAGATCCCTACGACCAATGGAATGGACCAACTGCTTAGCGTGACCTCCGAACCACGGGGAGTGGTAATTGTGAAAAGCTTTCACTGCGCTGGGGAATCGAACCCGTGCTGATTTGGTGCGAAGGATGCATTATACCACTGAGATATGGCCACTCCCGAGATACTCTGCGCCCTTTCAGAACGTGTATGAAGCTCGTTACGTAAAAGGTAAAATATCCCAGTAAAATGTAAAAGGTTATAGCTTTACACTGGGTGATTCTTAACTATAGTAAATATCTACAGGCTTAGGTTTGTTATGCTTTGAAAATAAAGTTATAAACATAGATCTTAAAATGCTTAGTTTACTCGCTAACCTATTTTGTTTTTATTTTCACTGATCATTTATTATCTCCCCTACCACTTATATCATTGGGTTCAAACCTAATTTAAATTAATATCTAAGTAAGACATCCATGGAAAATTTACTGTCATGATCAAACTTGCCATATTAAAACGGTGGCGGTTAGCTGATATAAAATGGTGGAGTATTTTTGGTGTTACACCTTTAATTAGTGAATAAACGGAGATATGTAAATAGTTACCTTTTACAGATTATTTTATTACCAATCTATTTAAACCAATATCATACACATACAGGGTGTCAAAAAATGTAGCGCACTATGCAGAACCAGATTTAACATAGAAAAGTAAGTCGAAAATGCTGATTAACTTTTTTTGGATTTCGGCTTAGTTTAGCCGTAATCCGCCATTTTGTAAATTGTTAAAAATTTGGAATAATTCAAAACACTTTTGGAATAATTTTGTGAAACTTGGTATAAACCTTAATTGTGTACCTAATAACATTTACCAAAATTTGTTTTATCCAACTTATAAAACTTCAAAATGACGGCTATTTAAAGATTTCAAAGTCAAATCCCAATTTGATTCTATTAGAATTTGAAAATTTGAAATGGTCACGATTTTGAATTTGATAAGTTAGATAAATATTGTTGGCAAATGTTATTAGGAACACAATTAGGGTTTATACCCTGTTTCACAAAAATTAACTCAAAGGGTTTTTGAATTAATCATTACTTTTAAAAAAATAATAAAACGGCGGATTACGGCTAAACTTAGCCATAATCAAACAAATTTTATTCGGTCTTTTCGACTTACTTTTGTATTTAGAATATTTTGACTCTCTGTTTATTTAGAATCAACAAAGTTCCAGTGGAAACCATAGAGAAAAGCAAGGTAATAACTTGGAAAGTGTCCTGTTATCAACTAGAGTTTCCCCAAAAATTGTGCAATTCTGTTACCGGTTTTTTATTCTATGATGTTCAGTAAAACATTATTCTTAAAATTGTATGTTAACGTAAAATCTCATCACTGAATTGTTGAATTGTTATATCAATGTCTATAACTAGTTCCAGTGGGTACAGGTGTCTCCTGACCTGTCTTCAACATCGCAAAGCTTTTGTAGAATGGATTATTATTTATAGGAGAGACAGTATTCTAGTGCAGCACAGTTTATAGGAAAGGTGTACGGAATAACAAACACAGTCTCGGTATAGTTGATAGACGTCACTCTCCCTGTAAATTTCCTTCCTTCTCGTAATTATAATCTTTAAGCTTTCTGTAACTACACTATCTATTTTTGCTAACATCAATTTAACAATTAAGGAACTAACGCTCGTTATAATTTTTATTGTGGGAACATTTGTTATATTCAAACAAGAATTGTAGCTAAAGATATTTGTTACGCATCCTAACACAAAAATTATAAATTACAATTTTATCTTCGCGCTCTCAGATTAATTCGCATTATTCCATTGTATGTTCTGGACAGCTAACTATACGATCTCCCAATTTTGATGCATGAACTCGTCTGAGCTGTAGAAGGCCTTAAATCTTGCGCAACTATAATCTAGTTCTTCCGGTTCAAATCACGTCAAAACATCATTTTAACTAAATAAAAATATTGTTTCTCTGTGAATACCATTTTTAGTTACTCAGTTTTAACCATTTAGTGACTGAAAAGGGTACTCCACAGCGAGACCGCAATATTTCAAACTAATTATAGTTTTGACGAAGGTGAGCCGCAATAATTAGGCTCTAGCTGTAAATTGCATCTTTCATCAGAGTTTGTCTGAAATTTTTCAGACATCAAAATATTATTGAGTGAGCTTGCCATAGCGAAATAAACTCCTGCATAAAAAGCAAACGCTTATGGTCTACCGTCCTGTGACTCACAGTTCCTTAGTCACCCCTTCCCCTTGTAGCATACGAGTTTTATACCAATACTTCTAATGATGAATACGTTTTTATTTAAAAGAATACACGTTTCCAAAGTACACAACAATGCGCAGCAGGGTACAGTATGCATTGTGTCTACAGTTCTTCAATACTGGTATACTAATTTCAACTAAACGGAACACAAATTCTCTTGTTAACAGGCCTTATCCGTGTTCTGCACATTTAGTAAACTTTCTTTCACCTAAAAGTGATGGTCTCCTTATAAGTTGAATAAATAACAACTCATCACATTAAAGTAGAACCAGAACAGACAAAATTAAAAAAAGGAAGGAAATTGTTGTTTGCGTTTTACTATGACATGTTTAATTTTCTTACGTCATGTCTAAGGTAAGCTTATAACCAGCTTTACCCAAGTGAACCATTTCAGAACCAGGGTTTCTTTCTTCTCATCCGGATTTACTGTTAATTGAATTTCACCCACGAGGGTATTTTTAACAGTGGTTTTTCTCAAGATACTCGTACTAAAGATTCTTTGGCGGACAAAAACTGTTATGCATTATTTGGTTAGGTACTAAAAACGAGTATCTAACAAAAGCCATATAAGCTTAGCAATTGTCATGAATTTTCAGAAGAAGCTTGAAATAACTATATTTTAATCATATAATCAGAAAAACAAATTGGTCAAATTTCTAATTTGTTGCGAAGTATAATGTCTGGTCACCATACAAAATCATAAAATATGTTTGTCAACATGCTGCTTAACGTAATACAAATTTGGGAAACTGTTATTACCTCTAGGATGTATACAAAATTGAACCAGATGAAAATGTGGTATATGACTCAATTATCCTGGAATCGTTCATAATTCAATTATGTAAAACAAATATCCATTCGGTTTGAATTATACAAGGCGAGTTTCATATGCCCTCCCCACCATAACTTTTGAAAGAGGTAAAATTTTGAAAAACCCTTTGGGGAATGTTTTTGTAGGGTCCTGAAGTTTCTTTGACGTACTTTTTGTTATTTACCCACCCCACCCAAAACCGGGGAAGGCCCCTACATTTTTTAAATACGAACCCCACCCCCCTTGTGACAATTTATTTGAAAGAGTATAAAAACAAAAACTCATTGATACCATTAAACAAATTTTACGACGTTTCTGTACAAAATGGCGGCTCAAAACGTTTTTAATCGTTTAAGCAGATAAATGGACACTGACGCTATATTTTTCAAAATTTTGAAAACAAATTACAGATCTAGTTTTTGGGTATTCAAAGCTTTAAAATGATATGTTAGAAGATACATTTTGCAAACTTTTGAAAATTTAAGAATTTTGAAACAAAGGGGCTGTTTTCAAAATTTATCTTTGAGTACCCTAAAACCAGATCTGTAATTTTTTTCAAAATTTTGAAAAATGTAGCGACAGCGTTCATTTATTTGCTTAAAAAATGAAACACGTTTTGAGCCGCCATTTTGTACAGAAACGTCCTAAAATTTGTTAAATGGCATCAATGAGTTTGTGTTTCTTATACCCTTTCAAATAAAGTGTCACAAGGGGGGTTTGTTTTAAAAAATTAGGGGCCCTCCCCGGTCTTTGGGTGGTGGTGGGTAACGAAAAATACGTCAAAACAAACTTCAGGACCCTACAAAATCATTCCCCAATGGATTTTTCAAAACGTTTCCTCTTTCAGAAGTTAAAATGGAGGGGGGACATATAAAACTCACCCTGTATAATTCAATTATTTTACTTTGTATAATGCATAAGAAATAATTAACACCGCGATAGCTGGAAGTGTCTTTATAAGTTAACTAGTGGTGCGGGAGGGAAGTAATAGTATAGCTTAATAAATAAAATTTAGTTATTTGGACTCAAAAATACGAATTCCATATCTCGTGTATTCAACTAATCTGCCAAGTGGGCTATTTTAATTTTATTATTAAAAACTAGTCAAACAGTTATACAAATAATTGACACAAATCGGAACAACATACAAACCAAATAGTGAAATCGTAGGAAACGGACATCTCCAAACTCTCAGCGGCGAAATTGTGTTAACAAGTATATATTTGTAAATGTGATATGTTTTAATGAAGAAGTCAACCTTGTGCAACGGTTGAATAAACAACTTTGATCATTATCCGCAGAAATAAATAATTGACCCTTTGTGCAACGGTTGAATAAACTACTTCAATCACTATCCACAGAAATAAATAACTGACCTAAATAACAAAATGTATTTGATTTTAACTTTGGTTTTAGTGTAAAACACGAAAACACATAAATTCGCAATTATTTAACTACCAAACGTCAGTGACAGTATCTCAGAACTGGTTTATGAGAACATAACTAGACCCAGTGTGAAGCAACATATCTCAGTTACCGACCGACCAGACCCCAGTTTCTTGCACTCCCTGTATAACTAGACATCTTGTGTAGTTGGACTTCTTGTGGACGTGCGGTAATCTAGTACCTTACAGTAGCCTTCTTCAGTTATGGGGTTAATACATTTTTAGTTAAGACAGTAAGTATGTTTTGTTAGTTTTGTCTTGGTTTTTATTACGAACGTGTCTTATAGTGTTAATTAGGTCTGGAGACAGTTTTATAACTTTTGAATCTAGGGACTGTAAACTATTTTTCTACATATTTTCTACACAGTTATTGGCTCAATAGCGCCAGCCAGGGTGGTGCGCTTTGCTGGGGGTTAGTAGAACGGATTTTGCAGATGACAGTAGAACAATGCAAAATAAGGTATTTCTTCAAAAAAATTCGCAAACGGCAATCAATTTTGATGAAACAGTTGATCAAAAATTCAGTTTGAGGCATTGTTTTTGGTGAAAGTACATTTTTAACAATAATTGCAACTTGCCGTTTAAAGTTTCAAAGTTTGTAAAAACAAGAACTTTAAACTGACGCTAGACTCGTAGGTCTTTGACGAATGCAAAACGCTACGGCATATTGGTACTACAAAATCATTACATTAATTACATTTCAGTCACATAATTTTACAAATATTTTCAAATTACTTTCTAAACTAGTCTCTAAAGCTTACTAATAGTGTATAAAAACTGTACAGGAATTTGGTAAAAAAAATAACACCAGCTTCAAAGGTAGGCCTACCTTAAACAGGTTGAGGCTATGATTTATTCGTCAAACCAAAGTGTTACGTTTAGAGTTGTAACAGTGTAGAGCCATTGCCTCTGAGTAGTTAGTGTTTAGTGATATTATTAAAATTTGTTCAAAAGATGTAAAGATAGCGTCATTGTAGATGTTTTTGCAGCAATATCTTCTGCCAAAGATTTGTGTATGGTTATTGTTGATTTTCTCTGCAAAGTTAAACTCTAATTTTGAGTTGAATGAAATTTTAGTGCTGGAAGAAGTTTCTCATTTCAAATATTCCTAATGATTTTTTCCCAAATACTTTAATTTGTGTAGTTCTACTCAAACTTATCCCAAAAACCGGAGTGCAACTGATTTCTTCAATAAACCTATCACTGGTTACTTTATTTCTGTAGTAACTTGTTTTCCCAATAACTGTGAGTTTACAGAAACCAAATATTGCAACAAGAAAGTTTTTATTTTTCAAACAGAGCAAAGTAGTGAGGACAGACAAGAACTGACATATTGGTCAAGTTTTGCTCCAGTTGGCAAGTTTTCTCTTATCCTCTAAACCCAAAGCTGTATTGGACAAGTTCTTTTTTAAATGTGGAACTTAGAGTTCTTATTTCTTTAATGATTTAAACGCTAATAATAATTGTTAGAATAATCCTGTATTTATTCAAGCTAACAGTACAAACCTTTTCATACGATTGCTGCTTTTCTGAAGAAAGTAAGCTTAGTATTACACTAATAACTAAAACATGTCTTTATTATTTATTCAAATAGTATTGAATAACGTTTTCATATTTAAAAAAATAGACATCATGCATGCCGTCTGCACGGTATGACCAGGCCCGGGACCATGAAATGAAAACCAATCCAGACGCCAGAACACATTTAAAATTTTTTAACTTCATATACAATGCTTGTACATTACACAGGTCGAACTGTGGTTCAAGTTTTCATAAAACGTACCTTACAAGAATGTGAATTTTGTAAATATTTTAGTAAAGTTCAAAAATCGGACTACCGGAAGTTCTATTTGAAAGGGAGGAGGTTTTGTCAAACAGTCTGTTTTTATGATCTAAAATTAGTAAAATTCATCTAACTTTTGTGAAATTCAAAATAAATACAATAAAAACGTTATAACAATCGGTCTTGTCGTTTTAAAATGCCACACAAAAGTAATTTTTTGCTGTAGGAATGGAATGTGTTGTCGAAACTGTATATTTTCAATATACAAAAGTGTATAAACATTTTAACTCATTCATTAAAAGATAAAACATGATTTGCAGTAAAACACCACTTGTTATGTGACTGTCCCGAGGCTAATTCAGAAGCCAAAAGCTGAATCGTATTAGAATTACAATCAGTAAATTGGAGTAACGAATTGCAAAGGAATTCTTTCAATCACGTCTAGCGTTGTTTAGCGCTTGGCTTAGTCTTGGTCTTATTACTATTTGTTACTATTTATTGTTGCTAACAATGACAGATTTTCTGAATAAACAAAAGACAGTATGGTGTTACTATCTAGTTCAGCACACTTCTAAACAAACAAAGTGAAAACAGTGATATTATTCACGTAAAATGTTAGATTGTTAGAAAACTACTAATGCTTCTTCAGAAATAAATTTTTCCAGTTATTTGTTATCACATATATAAATATTTTCACAATAGCTCATGAGAAAATGTGTAACCGAGGATGACTGATAAGCCCATTACACAAAGCTAAACTGCCAGCCAGGTAACAAGGCTGGATACAAGTTCCTAAGCCTTAAGTAAGTGTTTAACTGTAGTCCCTGGCTTTGTGGTTTGTAAGTAGCTTGGAGCTTAACACAGTGGTTTGTACATTGTATGTGTATACACCAATTACAGGAAACAGGAAACTTGTAAACAGTTAGGGAGAACTCTGTAGATTGAAACATAAAATATGGTAGTTTAGTAGTGATTCTGCGTGTAATATTTTGGATGGAGTTTTCTACTTGTGATTTAGTATGTTTTTAAAAAGTAAAGTTTGACGTTTTCAACGAAGTTATGGCAACAAATTACTCTCAACCACTCAATCTCGACATTTACCTAATGTTATTGCAAAGTTACACAACGAATAGTTAGTGGTGACTGCGGGGATCGAACCCGCGTCACCGGAGTGATGAGCTCCAGAGTCGCGCACAATTCCAACCCACCACGGGTTTATTATAGTTTTGTAGTTCACGATAACTTATTATTTACGCCTAATAATTCTTATGTTGACTGTTTTCGATAAAATTTGTCTAAAGATATACACTAGTAGATATATTTAAATCTAACGGGATGATTAACAATAAAATGTTTGATGCACTGTTCAACTGAAAAAATAATGTACTTTAGTTTTGAGGAATTTGAAACTTGTTTAAACTTTATATCTGTTTAAAAAAATTAAGGGTTTCTCTTTATAATTTACAGTTGAAGTGATTTGTGTATTTAGTTAATCATCGGAAATACCATAACGGTTATTATAATGATATATTTTTGCTTTTCAGTCTATCCATTTTATGTCCTTTCCGTTAGAACGCCGTTTTCATACTGTTTTCAAAGTTAAATCACCAAGAAGGTGCTTGTGGTAGTTTGTATACTGGTTAAGTTCTGTGTATATACGGCTATATTAAATAATTGTGCAACATTATTTTGAGGTCAGAATGATAATGGCTAAAAGTGACCAAATAGGGCATTTTTTGGATGACTTTCGAAAGTGATATTTTACCTTTTTTGGGAGGGAAAAACAGAGATCACTTTCATTACAAATTGAAGCTAATTTAATTGCATTTTTAAATTGTCCATAGTTCAATATACCGAAATAATTTCAAACTGAAACCCTAAAAATTGTCTAGTATTTACGATGTATAAATACAGACAACGTAAGATTATTTAGTTTTAGATATTTAAAATCATAACGAAACTAACAACGAAGGCATACAATGTAGGTCGAGATGAGTTGAGTTGCACTTGACAGAGAATGTAATAATGTGGGTAGATGTAAACATGTGGTGACGTCATATGCTTATATCACAGAGTCACGTGACGTCAGTGACGTCACTACAGTATCTTCCGGCAGACACCTTGTTTCATACTTTGATACGAGACACCGACTATTCCTAGAGGGTATTAAAGGTGAATATGGTATGAATGGTGATATTAATGAGTGTTTTTATGTATGATGAGTCGTATTCTTGTTACAAACTAGGGAAACTGTTCCTCAGAAGTTTGTTCCTCCCTCAGTTTCCATGGAACTGGACACTTGTGTGTCAACTCAGTTCGCTGTAGTACAGTGACAGCTGCAATCTGCTGTCTGTCTGTACCTGATGAGACGAAACAACGTCGAAACAGCTCTTTATTTCCATTGAAACAGGAGGAAACAAACCTCACGAATTCTAAACGAATTACCCTGTGAATCAATGACCAATAGATTGGACCAACTACTTAATGTGACTTCCGAACCACAGCGACTGGCCTTCGAATACAGAGTTACTAGTATACTGACTAAGGATCTATTAATTAACTGGAGTAGTTAATGAACTGAACCTTTTTAAAAGTAATACGGTTTTAAATTGTAATACAGACCAAAACCAAGTAGTTTTTATCATGGCTTAAATTTTTATTCATCACCCTAAGTCTTTTTCAGTGTTTCTTAAAGTTATGTGAACTGAGCAACATTTTCACTTATTCAGCTCAATAAATACACACTACTTTGGTAATGGTATGTTTTTCTGTGCTTGGTTAATTTTTTTAGATAATTTATATTTATTTGGCAAAGTCTCGAGCTCTTTATTTAATGTAAATACTAAATTCCTTTTTTCTGCATTTTGAGCGTTATTTAAGGTTAGAATATCCAAAGTTTCCACTGATCTTTTGGTAATCTAAAAAATGGTTGTTTGTTTGTTTTAGATGCTAGATTGGTTACCATCATGCGCCTCTACTACGTCTAATGAGAAATTGGGCTCTTCTATCACAAAGTAAAGTAATGTGAAGAAAACCAGGAGTAGGGAAAATACTGCGATTAGTTAAGGCTAATTATATACGAACAGCCTTTATAGGAACTTCTACTGCATGTTAGAACTATACATGCATATTGCTATTATTGTCAATTAGTGCATATACTAGTCTAGCATATTGCCATTATTGTCTATAGTACACACTAGAACTATTATAACATATAATATACATGTTCCAAAGAAATATTGTAATGAAAATATAGTTTATTTTAAACTCAAAACTGTATACATAAAATGAATAAATTATTAATTTCTAATAATAACAATACATACATTCATCTGAAAATATACTGGTCACCGTTCCAGTAAACAAGACCAGGAAACAACATTTTGTGTTAAAAACATGAAGATAACTTTAGACAGTCTGAAAACTCTATATGGGGCTTACAAATGCATTGAAATTACGATTCTTACCAAACTATTGTGTAAGTGATGAAAAATATAACACAAAATGTTGTCACTGTTAAACTAAAGTTCGAAGACGTTTTTAATTACTACGAGCTTCCTTTTGCCCATAACTTACTTATGAACAAATTAAATTGATTGGAAACAATGTTATTTATTGTAAACGGCGCACATATTTACCGTATTTATTAGAAATTATGCAGATTGAGAAAGAAAGTGGTTGAATGAATACTTCACCACAAACTCGACCAATGGAACACGTTTTGTAGAACACGCCGGAGCTCCTGTGTTGTAATCCCTTTCAAGTATTAATTGTTGAAGGTACGCAGCTTTGAGTTCTCTGCTAGAACTAATTAGACCCTTTTGTACAACTTGAAGCATTCAATTATATTATAACGTAATAGCTTAAAATTATTTTCGTTTTGTTCATTAATCGTTCATATTACAACTATTTTAGTATTTTAAGATTCGAGCCTTTGAAAACGAGAATAATTGTGAGCTCGATTAGAACGTATAAATTCCAATAAAACTACTTCAGGCGATATTAACTTTTTTATGTCGACAAACCTTTCTCAAAATGACACATATTTAAAATTAATTATTTAATAATGTTATGTTAAAGCTATTTTTTGTCAATTTTAGTAAGTAATTACAAGAAAGTAACACGAAGCAGTACGGCGCAAAGCACAATTTTACTGAGTCACTAACGTCTTATAAAAAAGGTAGAGTAGTAGATTTATTAATGTAAAATAGAAGTCTATTATCACTAACTAGTATAAAATATGCTATTGTCAATGATGTAATTGTAATCCCTAACGACTCATTTTGTCTAGTGAGTTTTATAACGAAAAGGCCTGATCCCTTAACCTATATCTTACGTCAAGTATGGCTTGGGTAAACACACATTAATTGTACAGCTTTCACATTGATTTAATACATCCCGAAGAACTTTTGATGTTGTCTAAAAAGCTACAGTAACGAACGAGTTTGGATAAATTTTTCTTTAGGACGTTAGAAATTTTAAAGAAATGGAAGTTACAAAAGTATTTAAGATATTTTTGAACTGTACTGGATACTCTTATTAATTTTGATTGTATCACGTCTAGGCCCAGACTGGCCTTGGTACGTTAACTCCGTATTAAAAAGTTGGATTTTTACGCCTAGACTGGCTTCCTCATTTCTAAGTTAGCCAGTTTTTTTTCAGTCCAGGACAGGCTTTTTAGTAACTTCTCTCTAACCAACATTCCAATCAAACACGTGTTGTCAAAATTAGTTTCCGTAATAAACCGCCCGCGCAACTTTTGTAATTAAATCTTCGTTAACTGCTGTGCTCTGTTCAATTCTTACTCTCAGCATATTTTGGATTTTATTACATTTTAAAAGTTGCTTTGTCAGTCTAGAAGATTGCATTGTTTATATTGAAGTAGAACATCGATATCTCCTTATTGATGACTGAATGTACAAGTATATTAGTGTATTACTGTATTTCCTTATTACTACGAAGCCTGTATTTCAGTAAGAAAAAGGTTGGGTTAAATTTTTCCCAAAGTTTGATGTTTTATCTTTTGATCTAAATTCGAATTTCATATTGAGAGTTGAGGTTTCAGTTGCTTAGAGATTTAATAATTGTTTCGCAGTGTTGTATTGGATATATTGTTGTACAAGTTAGTATTGACTTATGAAATCTATAAAATAGGCCTATTACAATTATTTTAGTTTGAGGTTCTATTATTAGGGAGTTTCTTGATCATATAAAAAGGGTGCTCACATTGGAAATAAAATAGGTAAATTAATTTAGGTTTCATTTTTTTTACGAATTTCCTTTAGAAAAACGAGATATTTATGCTGTCCGCATGGTAAGACCCAGACCCGGAACCATCAAACGTGCTCCGATCCTGACCCCCAGATTACGTTTTGAGCATTTGTTCAAAACTTCATATCCATATGTATGTAAATGTGTGTACTCTCTCTAAGTCGCAGTTATTGTCCGATTTTCATACAACTTGGTACAAATGCTTTTTTTGTAAGTATATGGGTCAAGTTCTTTAGCCATTAAAATAAATCTATCGGAAGTACCCTTTTGGGAGGATCTATCAAAAAAGGCATTCAATAATCTAAAAACGGCACATTTTATGAAATTTTGACGAAATTTTAAATACATATGTATTTTAATAGTATCAACCAGTATACGAAGAGTTATGAAAATCCGATGTGTCGTTTTAAAATGGCGGCAGAAGAGTTATTTTTCGTCACAACATCAGCGTTATGAGTTGTCCAATTTCAATTAAATGTCCTTAATTATTTGTAGTAAAATGTGCAGTAAAAAAGCCACGTAATAACAAAGAATACAAAGTTGAGGCCGAAGGTCAAATAAAGGCTGTGAGTGTAGCGAGCAGTAACTTCTATGGTACTAACGAAATCCGCTTTGCCAGTGGCGCTTTAGCACTTGGCTGCGTGTCGGCCTGGTTTTGTGACAAGTGGATTTAAGAGATGTTTTACAAATTTGACTAAGCTGTTAAATTCGTAAAACGTACGTTGTGGGACAGCTTAATCTACTTGGCACAGTTCCAACTTTAACCTGCGTAATGGAACATTTAACAAGCAACCACTTGTCTCTCTTAAATTTAGTTAAATACAGTGCATGAGAAACTTAAAACTAGCCAAATGATTACTCATATTTTTATTATTATTTATGTATTAACTTCAACTTGAAATAGACTACTAACTTATGTTAATTTATTCAAAATACTCAAAAGTACAGTTGAAAGCAAATAGAAATTAAAAATTCAAACCACGTTGGGTGTTTTGAAACTTTCCATCTAGTTCCTTTTAGCAGACAACTTAAAAACTCATGTTTAGTTGTCTTATTTGCTTAGTCAGAAAGCTTGCAAGATGGATGTTTTATACTAAATACAATCTTTAATCTTCTGAAGAGTTGTAAATCGTTTAGCTAGTAATCTGAACTACTTTTTTGAAAATTTAAAACAATTTTAACCTAAATTGCTCGTAAACATTGTACATTCAACATTGACCAATATAAAATGCCAATTTATTTTCTTGAAACATATTAAAGTAAAATGAAGTGCAGGTGCAGAACGGTTTATAGAAACTATGAGTAGAATACTGAATCAGACTCAATATGGCTAGGAAACGTGACTTCACTGGGGTTAAGCTTTAGATAGGTCAATCGCGTTATATTTTTAAAGGTTTCTACTTAGTAAAATATGTATAACTCGCCACTATGTATACTTATGTTTTTTGCTTCCTTCAATTATTATCAGCTGTATTATTCAATACTTTTAAGAATAAACAATTTATTCTATGCAAAAACAACTGGAAGTTCCCTATGACATATTGAAAAGCCCCTTGACGACTGTTTTAATAGTGTCCTGAAGTTTATTTTAGCCCACTAGCCCGTACCCACCCAAAAACGAGGGGACGTTCCTTTTAAATGTTTAAAACTGAACTTAAACATTTGATATAAGTTTATAGCACCTCAAATGAGAAGTTTTGATCGCAAATTCGACAGTAAAAAGAAATACTTTTAAAGATAATTTTTAAGAAATACTTTTAAATTGTCCCATTTCTTGTACAATTTCTTTTGACTAACAGTTTTTTTTGCAAAATCCTCTAAGGAACTTTGTCACATTGCTGTGATGTTTCCCTCAGAGGATTTTGCAAAAAAACTGACAACAACAGATATTTTATGTGAAATGTGACATTGTATACTATACAACTTATAATATTCAAACGAGTAACCTTTCCTAAAAACTAGTTGATAAAAGATTTTTGAATCATTGAGCTGGTGTAAAAAAATCCGTTCTTTTGAGGTGCGATAAGAGATCTTGTTAAAACATCTTAAAATTCGTTAAACAAATTTAGGGGACTACTGTTGAACACAGGTCATAGCCTTGTTTCCCAATGAGTCTGACAGACCCCCATAGACATCCGTGGTACCAGCTGCACCACTCCCCAACATAATCAGGCATCTACAATTTAAATTTTAAGTTGGTAAAAAATACATTTTATTGATTTACTTACCTAATAAATGTTCTTATAACGAGTTATTGTGATTTCTTTTAGATTTTCTGGAATGAAGAAAACAACTCAAGCATGTGAGAATACAGTAACGAGAAGGCCTGGAGGTGTTTACAAGAAGCTCACAACAGCAACTCACAAGACTCACTTTGTGATTTTGAGCAAACTTAGCTCAAAGCAGGGTTTACAATAATCCCAATTTTTGGCGCCTTCAAATACCAAAAGAAAAACACCTAAGTTCACTATGCCTTTTCTTTATAAATAGTTGCATATTTTTTGTAATTTTACTCAAAATACGAGTGCATTTTCTGATACTTGTTGCAAACGCGCTCAAGTTACAGTTTTTTGGAATTAAAGGGATCCTTTGTGTGTGTTTTTTAAGGCTATGATCTCCTAAAGGTAAAGTTTGACTTGTTTAACCAGGCGAAGTTAGGACTACAAAGTCCACTCTACCACTCAACCTCGACCTTTAACTAGTGTCAATGTAGGCTCTGGATACGCGTTATTCACATTACAAATCGTAAATGGTGACTGCGGGGATCGATCCCGTGCCCCTGCTGTGATGAGCTGCGGAGTCGCGTGCGAAACCAATCCGCCATGGATCCGCTCATACCTAATATGAATTGTTTTGTGACAGGCGTAGTATAACCGTCAGTTTTTAAAAACTCAATCATATGAATATGGTCACCGTTGTCTAGTAAACAATCCAAAAGCGTCACATTATACCTTTAAAACGTTGTCACCGGTTTCCTAGAAAACCATAGCTCAAAGTTGGGAATTTCTGGATAGGTTGCCAATCTTTAGGTGTTTGACAACTTGAAGCTAAACACATGAACAAAGAACTTAGGAAACATGAAAAATCCAAACAATAAAACATTGATCTAAAAATCCGTTGAAGTTTTAGTGAGTTTCTGTTTATTCGTTATGAGTTTGTAGAGATACGTAAAATGCAAACCTTATTGATACTAATATGAATATTTGTTGCAGGGAAAAAAGAAACGGATATTTTAACTTGAAAATATAAGTCTAATATAAAAACAGAAAATGCTGACCAAGGTTTGCTCTTTCTACTCTTTTGGTAAACGGAGGCTGCCAAAAAATTAAAGTGTTTGTCATATGAAAAGTAGATATTGATGTACATAATTTAACTTTTACGAACACTGTTTAAGTAAATTGCGGTATTTACTATTACATTGAGGTCTTTACTATTACTACCACCCTGCCTACACTATTACTCGTATATGTTAGGTCCTAAATTTGACACTAAGGGTTCATTCCTCATTTAACTGATTTAAATTTTAATAATAGGTTTAAACTTTTAATGTATCCAATTTAAGTCAACCCATTGGTACTGAAATCAGCTTATTTTAACTATTTTATTGTGATAATTAGCGTTTTATGGAATGTTTACTTTTAACCTACTTCGAAATTAATAATATCTCACTATATACGCTCAAGTCTGACATAAAATAAAAACTGAAATGTAAATTAGGCTTTTATTAAGTGGTTTTTGGACAACATGTTTATTTGTTCTTTAATTAACTATAAACATGTTGTCTACGAAGCGTTTGCGTAAAATTATTATTTTAATTATTAAATTATAAAATAAATGTGTAAAACGTAAATGGGAGCCATTTAGAGGTCTATAAACAGCTCTAAAATTCCATAGAGAGTGAGTATGGAAAGGTTCTGCAGAATACATTCAGAGTGACTTAAACAGTATACCTAATGCTAATCTGTTTAAGTTGATGGCTTACTGGTTTTATACGTTTTAAAAAGTAAGATTAGTTTTAGAAAGAATTTATGATAAATATTCGAAGCTGAAGTGGTTTTATCCAGCAGAAGCTAGGAACAAGAAAAGATAAATTCATCGGAAAGGCGTCTCTTGTTTCGTTGACAACTAATTTGCCTTTACCTCGCGGTTGTTTGTTCACCAATGCTTGTTTTAGAAGGAAAATAACATTTCTGTTTCGGTTAAAATATGGATAAAGGCTGGCGCTAAGTTTCTTTTACCTTTCAAAAATATTGCCTATAGTTAAAGTGGAATTTATATTAAACACGAAATATCTGTTTTAAATTATTATAACTGTGTTTGTGTTTATTTATTGTGTAGTGTATGTTCTGTTTAGATTATCTCTGAACGTAATGATACATTTTAGATAAACACTATTGATTGCATGTTTGTTGGGCCAAAGTTAATATACAGTGATCGGAGCTCGTGTATTTTAAATACGTACATTATAACGATTCTACTAATCTACTGCTTAACATACTGGCCCCTTATGATTTAAGAAAATACAAACTTCTTTCAAAATCAATTACGAACAATAAAAGTAAAACACAATAAAGTTAACGTAATTATTTTCTTAAGAAATACTATAGTGAAGATATAACCGTTCTGTTTAGCTGAAAATATCCCCCTTTTAAGTTTTGTCGTTTTTTATGTTCGTTTAGAGAACAAGCAACTCGCGATGTGCTAAAACTTTATTCTCTTGCTATTTTCTAGTTTAAACGAGTAGCATTTAAGAAGTGACGTTAAGTTAAAAGTGTTAAAGTGACACTAAGCTAATACTGATAACTGTGCTCTAAAGGAATTGCTGTGATTTCAATAATGACAAAAATCATGTTTCTACCACCCTTCTTTCCAGTATGCAAAAAAAAAGGAAATATACTACTAATACTATCTTAAGTGTTCGTTTGTATGCACGATTGGTGATAAGTATTCACTACAAATTGGCCCTTAATAAAATTAAAAACATACCTCAATAAAATGAGTAGAAATCATGTATAATTTTCCAAAATACAGGTTTGTTTAATACAATAGTTGACAACATACACTTGTCATGTATTATAACGTATAAAATTATTCTTTAACTGAAAAAATCATATTTATAATTATTGTTTAATTGACTTCTACATGATTTCCCACGCACTCAGCAAACATTTCACTACTTATAGTTGAAGATTTTACTTACGTATTTCTAAATTATTTAAATAAGAATCGTCTTTTTATTCAAGCTCGGAAAAAGAGCTACCAATCATAGGCTGAAAACAAATCTAGTTCAGAATCTAGTTCATCGTTAGTTAAATTATTTAAAATTAATACTCTCTCGTCAAAGGTTAAACCATACACTAGTTTGGAGAACATTGCACGTCCAACGTCAGAATTCAGTATTTTTTAATATACTTTTTAGTATAAGGAACAGTTCTACGAGAATATGTGAACGCCAGTACATGGCAGTTTAATGCTCAGAGAAGTACGTGTAAGAAAGAACTAACAGTTGTTAAGAAATGAAAAGACAAATCTGAAACGTTTAAAATTAGGCAACCCACGTGTTTACTAACTCTTACGTATTTTTCAACATAAAACAGATCTTATTAAAAATATATTACAATAAAATACCTAGGGGATTTTAATTCATTAGCATAAAACTTGGTTTTATAAAAAGTAGGAACAGAGACGATTCAAAGAAAAGTCATCTGTGAATTTATCAACTGGATAAACTCTGCTCAATAATTAGTTGTTCAACCACAATTTAAAAGCTTTGTAGTTTTCTAGATTTCTTATGCTTTTCTGGAAGCACTGAAATTCCTTGTTGTGTCTTTTCCTTGCTGCGAAATAATTCTTTGAACTAGTTTTCTCTATTCTATTGTACTTTATTAGGTTCAATTGAAACTCATAGTTAAAGATATACAGTGTAATAGCTCAAAGAAATAGACTTAGTGGCAACACAACACGATTTAAAAATACCCTTGTGTAAAATTCAATCAACAGTAAATCCCGATGAGAGGAAAAGACCTTGCTCTCTGATATTATTCACTTGGGTAAAGCTTAAATTTGAATTTAGAAACTTTGTCACCAGGTTTTAACAGCTAGGCAATTGTTGTAATCTAAAGTGTTAAGCCTTTTTCTTAATATCTAAGTACTGGATCGTTTTTAATGTTGACGATTTCTCTCAGCTAATTCCAATTGTTTCTTTAAATTTACTAGTCACCTTTAGCTATTAACTTTACAATTTTGTTAGACGAAAACAGCTCATACTTTGAGAACAAGCGAGGAAACATGTCAATAGTTTAGTGAAATCAAAAGTAAAATATGTTTTCTTTCTAAAATATAAACACTAACCTTGACCTTGAGAGTCTTGCTATCTCAGATCAAACCACGCGAAGTGCAATTACAGTATATTGCAAGAAGTTGGACTACACAAGATGTCTAGTTGTACAAGTCACCACGGAGGTGCAAGAAACTAAGGTCGCTTTGCTTATTGCTTTGTTCCCTTTACACAGAGATTAGTTTATTATATGCTTACGAATGGGGCCAAAAAACTACCTTTCAGGATCCAATAACCTTTTTTAGCTATATAGCTGGAAAGTATGTACAGTAGTTCTGGTGAAATTTGTAAAGTTTTTTTCGGTTTGAATTCTTAGCCCAACTGGTATAACATTTTAGCAAGTATAAGATGATTTGTATTTACCTTGTAACTAGCTGATCAAGCAGCTCTAAAGGGATATTCTTTTAATGCTTTTATCTTATGATAACCCTTTCACAGTTGATAGTAAAAAATGCCGATAAAAAGTAATATATTACGTGGTAAATTTATAAAATTCATCGAGGTCTTTGTACAGTTTGTACGAACCTATCATATTTTTTTATAAATAACACGATTTATTGTCCGATATAAATTGTCGCAACGGCTTTTTTACATCGGTTAGTAATATTTGAAATAGTTCTTACATTTTTAAAGTTCCATAATAAACGGAAAATACATGGTACGCTGTTACGATGGTTAGTGTTTCAGTTGCTTGTAGTTTTACCACAAACAAACCTTTAAAAATTCAGATTTTACGATGATATGGAAAGTCCAATGGTTTTAAAAACAATAAAAAATAATATAAATAAACACATTGTATTTGGTAGAGAAGTTCAGCGAAATGCCGAGAGAAGGACAGGAACTGACACATTGATCAAGTTTAGCTTCGGTTAGCTTTCTTTGTCCCTTAAATCCGAAACAGTATTGGAAAAGTTTGAACAAGTCTGGAACTACATAGTTACGTTGACCTCTTCTTTTCTGAGTAGATGCTAAGTCTGAGTATAAAGGTATTTAAGGATAATGATGTACATTAGTTATTTTGTTTACGTTATAAGCGTACAACTCTGCTCCTGATAGTGTAATTACTATCATTTGATGCCCTACATTCCATACAGTTTTTTTACTAATGCAAACGTATCTGATTCTGTCAATTGTACTATTGTCTAAGCGAATTTGTAGACCAAGCACCACATGATTGTAGAAATACATAGTGTTAATAATAATAGGAGCATCTTGTAATAACTGTTGAGGGATTAATATTATTCAAACTCTTTATTCAGCCAGATTAACGTATGCATTAGCCAAGTCATACATATGTTTTTAAAAATTAGTTTGTTGTGGAATTAGATAACATTTACTCCATTGTGTATAGTAAGTTTTTACTCCAAATATATCCATGTATACTCCATTTACTCCAAATCCTTTAGTAACTGGACTTATGATAATTTGATCTAATAACCACTATGTTGCATATTGTAAATCCTTTATATTTATGATTATTTTTGGTTCTCTTTGTCTAGAAAAACTTCTGGTTTTTTCATATGATGATTTTTTTAAATATGTATAACAGATTGTCCATTATTTGCATTACATATACGGGAATGCGTTTTTGTTATGTTACAATAGTTTTCAAGTTTCAATAAATCAAGTGTTTAATGTATTTAAATCTTATATTAAAAATATCAGCTTTGTCCATTGGGGTATTGATCAGTCTGTTTAACAGAGAGTGAAACCCAGGCTGTTTTGCGGCCACGAGTGATTTGAATTACTTGATATAACTCGTACATTTCGACATCTACAAATATAAGTGCTGGTCATCTGTTTGTTTGGCACTGGAGTGTGTTCGTTTGATATGAGAGCTCATATGAACACTTGAACAATACAATACATGGCGTTTAAGCGGCTTTATGTTCGAACAATATCATCATCTGCTCTACCCGTATACATGGTGAAGCCCTAAAACATGAAGAGTCTGAATAATATAGGTTGAACGTAATACATCCAGTATTATGGATTTTTAAAATTCAAATAATAATACGGACGTTCTACATAGTTTTGTGTGAACGAGAAGGACACGACCTTTTGGGATCTCGAGTCTGATTCTGTCTTCAGGTAAAAAGTAACCTAAACTAACCTAAAACATAACACATAACATTAGCAAATGAGCTAGCCTAAAAGTAGTCAGTGCGAGATAACCAGTAACCCAACACTAAATAGCATGAGTTTGTTGTTTTAACGATTGTTTTTTAAACTTAATCAATTTCATAAAGAGATTTTCTTGAAAAAACAAACCCTTTAAGAAACAAAAAAATAATAACGTAAAGAATTATTTAAGGAATATTTTTAGTCCACTGTCAGTCTTTTGTTTTTTACCCTGTTCTTTGAGTGACAGTTTTACTTTTTTTGCCCGCTGATTGACTGCCCGGTTAGCTGGTAGCAGTGGACAACCAATCATAAGATTAATCAGATTGACCAACCGAAATGCAGAGAATAAAGAATACCTATTTATGTACAGCTATCTAAGAAGAAATTCTTCAGAGTTATGATGAATGAATCATGGGTAATAGTAATGTTTCAACCTCAGCATTTCCACCATAGTCCACAAAATATTTCGAACCCAGAATCTTAAGGTTAAAAATATAACGGTATAAAGTAAAAGTAATTACTTGCTGTTAATGTTCAACTACCCGAGTTTTAATTTGAATATGCGTTACAATTTAAATAGTGGTGTGTAATCCTTACAACATTAAAAACACTAAATAAAAAAGGTTCTGTACTAAACAGCAACCAATTTGGACATTTATGCATTTACATTAGTAATGATTCTTTAAATACAACATCTAAATCGTACTACCGATCTAAAATTTCATGTTAGGGGTAATTTAGCCAATGTTCATCTCATTCTAGCTAAAACAGTTTTATTTTTAACAGTTTTATTATTCTAATATGTTTTGTAAAAGTATTCGTTAGGTATTCACCGTGATGCCAAATATAATCTCGTGTCACTGTAAAGCTTCTTAGAAGTTTGTTCGACACAAGATACAAGAGCCCGGCTTGTGAGAATAATGAGACAGCCTCAAGGCATTTACAAGAAGCTCACAAGCTTCAACTCACCAGGCTCACTGTGGCTCACTCTAGGATCTGAAATTATTATATTATCTACAATTAAATGATTAGCTGGATACGATTTAAATTACATACATTCAAATAATTTAGTATGGAAACAAATACGTTATTACCGTTAACATTATTAGGTTTATTTTGGTAAGATCTTTCACGAGAAATGCTCGCATCATCAAACAACCTACAGACTGACAGTACTGAACAATACAATGTTGGAAAACTAAATGAAAAACTGAAAACATATGATTTTGGTTTTAAAAATCTAGAATGTAAAGTAGTAGTGTATTTTAACCAGCTTATTTTATTTTTGGTTCTTTGTTTATAAGTAGGTATTCCCAGGCGTCAATGTACTGGTAATTTTAAACTTCTATTACTAGTTTTACATGTATAAATCTGTAATTGGAACAGATTGCCTGTTTTTACCATAACTGAATTCTATTCATCGAAACATATATAACACAGACTTCAAGCTCTTAAACCATTTGGACGCTACGTCTGGTTTGACCGTTGTAATATTTGTCACATTTTTCACGAGATATTTGATGAAGTCCTGAAATCATTTATCAAATATCCATTTTTATTGTTTTCTTAGGCAAGGTTTAGAAATAGAAATAAAATATTTAATGACCACTGAAAAGATGAGCCTTTGCATGGGTCTATAACAGAAACACATATAACAAAACAAAAAACTAGTAATAATATATGTATATAAGTGTAAATATAAACAAACATAAATAAAAGGAAAAAAAATAAAAAAAAAAAAAACAAAAAGAAAAATAGGTTAAATATGAAAAAAAGTAGAAACAAATTAAGCTAAATAATTAAATTTAGCCTTCACTAGTCAATGAAAAGTGAGTTGTTTTGGTTTCTTTTCCAATCAGTTTGGCTTTTTTGTTTGTCACCTTTTGGACAAATTGAGGTTTATAGCCATTAAATATTGCAACATCTCCAATTTTCCAAACTTCTTTTATATAAGTTTCTTCTGATAGTGGTGTTTTCAAAGTCCATCTATCAAGTTAAAAAAAACAGCCCACTTTTGTTACCATTATTTACTTTGTTCCGTGTAATTTAAACGGGACATTTTTAATCGTTGGTGCAGATGCTTGAAATATAAACAAACACAACGACTTGTAGTGGTAGATACTAAATCATCAAACCACTAAATCACTATTTGAGATGCCGATCACGCTCACGAGGGTATATTTTTAAGGCAAATATGTGGTGAAGGATAAGTGTAATGAGTGGTAGTAATGAGTTATGAGGTGTAGTCTTGTTACAAACTAAGGCCGACTCTTGCTTCGAATGGGTCATTAATTAGAATGACCAATGGAAATACAAGGACCAACGGTTTAACGTGACTTCCGAACCATGATGGTCTGATACAGCACACAGTGTTGTTTTCTAAACGATGGTGGAAGTAGAAGAGATGATGCGGGTCTGTTGCCTTTTCTTGATCATCAGATGATCACTGAGACTATCTGAGCCGCTTTAGACCTACATCATCCTCAAAACCTGACCTCCATGAAGCTGGATTACAGGACCACGCCACGAGTCCCAGTCAATGTACTATGTTAGTGATGCTAACTTACATTCAGCCTTAACATAACAGATACAATCTGACATAGTTTTTACTTTTTGAACGTTCAAACCATTTTGAAGATGAGCAGGGTAAAATAAAATTGCAGATGATTACATTTTTACATGGCAAAATGCATTAACGCACATAATTATTGGTCAAATCTGTTACGATCTTTCTTGCACTGCTTTCAACGATGTTTAATTTACTGCTAGTCATTGGATGTTGTATCGAAGGCACAATCAATTTAAAACCTCCATGAAGCTTTTTTATTGACCACGTGACATTGATAAGTTTAAATATTTAATTAGACATGTAGAACGTAGAGAAGGTATAATAAAAATCTCCAAATTAACCTATAATTTAAGAAAAAATAACGTTTCCATGAAAATACATGATATTTTTTATACAGATGTTACAAACGGTGGACACCGTCTGAACCTATTATGAACACATATGAAAATGGTTTACAATTTTGGTATTTAGAGATATATAATTAGAATATAAAAAGTAGATAAAGCATGATATATGTACTGCACTATAAGCTGAAACCTAGTGAATTACATTGTTTTCCATTAGACACGTGTATTTTGAATACAAACAAACTGATAGTTCAATTTTTTCATACAATATGAACGGCTTTTAGAGGTATTCTTCAGCCTTTATTACTAGTAAACATAAAGGATAAACGTTTTCACAAAGCAGTTAAGTGTGGAAAGGATAGGCTCTTCTTCAGCCAATAACTTAGGGGGGCATCAACACCATTGCCTCTGAGAGAAGCGGTACTTTTGTTTATTTTCTATTCAAATTTCTAGAAGTTGAAGAAAAACTTTCTTAAAACAGCCCTTTTTAATTTTCATTAAATGTGATTAAAATTCTTCTTAAGATTAAACAACAAAATTAAAACAAATTAGTTACTTCGTGATAAAATATTTACGTAATAAATATTCATGTGGATATACACTTTTATCCTTGATGTACGTGGTCTGTATAAATAAGGTTTGTCTTCAGATTAAACGTACCATTTTCAACTGAAATGATATCGTATATCGATTTGTATATATATATATATATTTATCCTCATAAGACAGATTGTTATCAATATTTAAAACAGTTCTGTTTGTAATATTTCCAACTTGTTGACGTTTAAAATTCACTATTTGAGAGTCACATGTTTCGGATAAACATTCAGATTTAAGTACTTATTTCCTTAAGGCAAAATAGTTGGGCCGGATGGTGAAGTGGTGAGCATAACCGCCTGGCAAGCGGAAGACCCGGGTTCAAATAATCCGTTTCGGTCCAAATATTTTGACCAAAAGTGTCTTCAAATTTAGAACAGTTTAGTAATATATATATATATATATTTACTTTATAGATGGTGGGTTCATTTTAAGATTTTAACGGAGAAGAAACTCTCAAGTCTCTGCACATGACCTTTTTATAATGTCGTTTACCGCAAAACAGACATTCCACTGGGACCTTGCACTAGGTTTATCGAGATCGAACTGCAAAAGACCTGGTGCTTCACTGCAGGCGTTAAAAACACACATTTTCCCGTTAAGAACTTTTTTTTTTTTTATGTACCGCTCATTTAAGAGACAGTTTTGAAATGCAATGGCAGGATCTTGAGTGCTGTGCCCTTATCATAAACCTGTAAGAATACACAACCAAGTTTACTGGTTACCCTTATTCGCAAAACGCCCTGCATGGTAACAAAGAAATAATGGTCGCTGCCGTATAGGCTCTCCTGTTTTGTTGATATAGTACACCAGCTGACGATTTTTAGATTCTTCCGTTGACATGATTTTTGTAATTGGTGCTCTCTTCGACTCAAAGAAGTAGGCTTTGAAACATTTCAACTTCGAGCAAGTGTCAGCCTTTCCTACTCTCCACCTCTGCTTTCAAAGTGCGGTTTAATTCTTAACAAGTCCTAAAGATTATCAGACTCATTGATAAACCGTATTGTTACAGATCCCAAACAAATATCTTAAAATTATGAATAGCCTCAGCTGAATTCGGTGACGCCCCAAGTTAAAAATACAATTTCTGGCATCAGGCAGACGTTTCCTCGTATTCGGACAGCTAGATGGAAGACGAAGTAACTCCTAGTGTTTCCAAATTTCTCTTAAGAGTTTCTAATCTGTTTTCAAACCTTGCACAGTTTAGTACTCTACCTTGTGTAGCTTGGTACTAACTATGGTAAGCAGTTCCTTTGTACACCTCGATTAGAACTCATCTCGACCGAATCTTGATTTTAGCTGCTCTAGGGCCTTCTCATAGTTCTTACCTGAAGGGGAAAACTTTCAACAAGTTCCTAGCAGACGAGCCTGGTTTTAAAGACTGAATCAAATACTGAATTTATCCTCAGGTTCTATTTCAGTATCTTCATGAACCTTCCTGTATTGGCCCCAAAACCCTATCCAATTTCGTACATCTCCATCGAATTGGTTTAGCTGTAGTTTTGGTAGGTAAAAACATTTTTAGTCATTGGACCTAACATTACACTAGGATTTGACCACCAGCTTCACTCTGCCCGTGGGCCTACCTTTTCAATAAAATGGTCATACTTAGCTCTTATAGTGGAAAGTATGTCCCTGTAGGACTCCACTGATTCAAACTCGGTGTCTAAATCCTCTTCTTTAGTCGTCTCGTCCGTGAATAATACTTCTTTGATCTCTTCGTCAAGCTTGAATAGTCTATCACTCTTGTCTTGCAACTTGTTGTAATTTGATTTGACCAAAACTTCATCCTGGTTCTCTTCATTTAGTATTTGATCTAGTTCATTGCTAATCTTCGTGAAAGCTCTTCTCAATTGTTCTTTCTGCTTTTAAAAGCTTAAGCTTAGGCCTATCCATTGTAACGTAAATATAAGCCTAGCTGGAAACAATTTAAAAGCCTAGATAGAAAAATTAAAAATCCTGTCACGGTCGCCACAATGTTCCAAACTGGAATTAATAAGAACCCGCACAGTAATCCTTCAATAATTTATTAACAAAGAACATTACATTAACTAATCACAACAAATTCAATCAAAGCACAAATTCTGTAAAAGACTCCACTATTTTCTAAATAACTGCAAACATTAACCAAAAATCATAAAATATTCAACACATGTTCTTTTATACTTGATTACATCTGTTTTTCTTCTGGCTAACAAAAGTAATGTGTGTATTTTAAACTACAAAAACAAAGTGTACTATAATAAATTCTAAAACTTATACACATTTATAACATATTATGAACACATATGAAATGGTTAACAATGTTTGGTATTTAGAGATATGTAATTAGAATATAAAAGTAGATAAAGCATGATACCGGGTGGCCACGATATGTCCTAAACGGATTACAGGAGTACCATTAGAGCTGTGGAAAGATGAAAACAAACTTTTCTCTGGAAATCGTTCACGGAGATTTCAGGAAAAATATTTTAAGATTCTCTATACAAATGTGTCATTACTGAAACTCACGGGGTCAAACCAGATTTTTTAAATACAAAGGTGGTTCATATATTGTACATAATTTTAAGTTAGTTTTTTACGTAATTTTATTTTTTATTTCTTTTAGACGATTTGAAAAGAAGATATATAGTATTTAACCTGATGTTTTGGTATTTTAGTAGCTTTATACGGCCGTTTGACTTGCTTGGTACCTAATTTAAGAGCCACAATTCTAATAAAATAGTTCTTCTAAAAAACTCATAAAATGACAAAAAACAAACATAAATAAGAATATAACAATAATTGTTTGTAGCTGTTATAAAACAGAGTAGGAGAGAAACCAGTTGTCATGGTTATGTTATTGCGCACTTTGCAATATTTTATCTGCTGTGTTATATCAGCTGATTGATTTTCAAGCTGTTGATTGTTGTATTTAAATGATACCGGTAGGTCATTCATTTAATTTGACACGTAACAATGTAAAGAAATTTTAAATACAACAATACAACAGCTTGAGAAATCAATCAGCTGATATAACACAGCAGATAAAATATTGCAAAGTGCGCAATAACATAACCATGACAACTGGTTTTCTCTCCCAACTCTGTTTTATAACAGCTACAAACAATTATTGTTATATTCTTATTTATGTTTGTTTTTTGTCATTTTATGAGTTTTTACCAAGAAGAACTATTTTATTAGAATTGTGGCTCTTAAATTAGGTACCAAGCAAGTCAAACGACCGTATAAACTACTACTAAAATACAGGCAAAATCAAGGTTAAAATTGGTTTTTGTTATAGCTCTTAAACGAATTAAGATACAAAGTTATGTTTAATACAAAAATGTTCATATTAAAATTATCTTTCAATGATATGCAACATGCTATACCTTACTATTTAATATTTTTGACTTATTCATGATAATAGCAACTTCAATGTTTACATCGATTTTGAGGTTAGAAATGTTTTGAAAACATTGTTGTACTACATACCATTAAAAAGCTCGTCAAATTCTGAGAAATAATACGTAAACGCCATATTTTTAATCGAATTTATAGTTTAACTGCAGGGCGTCCCGTCAAAGCTTACGCGACTCATGTTCATAGCTCTAGCTTTGTAATGGCGCAACATATCAAAAAAATTGTTACGCCAAAATGTCGAGAATTGTCTTTTGATTAAAACTATGTACAATATGAACCACCTTTGTATTTAAAAATCTCGAGTTTTGACCCCGTGAGTTTCAGTATTGACACACCCTGTATACTGAGAATCTTAAAAATATTTTTCCTGAAATCTCCGTGTACGATTTCCAGAGAGAAAAGTTTGTTTCATCTTTCTAGCTCTAATAGTACTCCTGTAATCCGTTTAGGACACCTTATCGGTACATTCGGTATAGTACTGCACTATAAGCTGAACCTAGTGCATTGTTTTCCATTAGACAATATGTTGGTTGAATGATAGTTCAATTCATACATATGAACGGCTCTTCTTCAGTAAGCTATTACTAGGAAGGATAAACGTTTTCACAAAGCAGTTGAAGTGTGGGGCAGATTTAAAGCCAATAACTTAGATCAACACCATTGCCTCTCTGAGAAACGGTACTTTTGTTTATTCTTTATTCAAATTTCTAGAAGTTGAAAAAGTATTTTCTAAAACACACCTTTTATTTTCTGATTAAAAATTCTTCTTAAGATTAAACAACAAAATTAAAACAAATTAGTTACTTCGTGATAAAATATTTACGTAATAAATATTAATGAGGATATACACTTATCCTTTATGTACGTGGTCTGGTAGGAATAAGGTTTATTCAGATTAAAGGTACCATTTTCAACTGAAAATGATATCTTAAATCGATTTGATATATATATAATATTTGATATATATATCCACACAGACAGATTTTATCAATATTTAAATTCTGTTTGTAATATTTCCAGCTTGTTGATTTATAAGTCACTATTTGAGAGTCACATGTTTCTGGATAAATATTCAGATTTAAGTACTTATTTGAAGGCAGAATTGTTGGGCCGGATGGTAAAAGGAGCATAACCGCCCGGCAAGCGGAAGACCCGGGTTCAAATCCCGGTTCGACCAAATATTTTGTCTTCAAATTTTATTTAGTAATAAATTAGCTATTTAGCGTTTATACATTAAGATCTATAATAAGTCATTTGACACAGTATTTAAATTCTGTTTGTAATATTTCCAGCTTGTTGATTTAAAAGTCACTATTTGACAGTCACATGTTTCGGATAAACATTCAGATTAAAAGTACTTATTTGAAGGCAGAAATAGTTGGGCCGGATGGTGTAGTGGTTTAGCATAACCACCTCGGCAAAGGGAGACCCGTTTAACCCGGTTCGGTCTAAGTAAATATTTTGTCTTCAAATTTATTTAGTAATATATAATTGGGTAATATATATAATATATAATTATATATAAGTAATATAATTCATTTAGTAATATATAACTGGGAGAAGAAATCTCATACACAACCCGATTTTATAAGTATCGCGTACATTCCGAAACTAGGTAAAGGTCGAGATTGAGTACTAAAAGGGACTTTGTGCTTACTGTTAAAAATCACATCTCGTGAAATGTTATTGTAAATTATTGTTTTTTTACTGTACTTTAATAAGAGAATTCTCAGTTGCCCTTCAAAATCATATTTAAACACGTTATCATAAACCCAAGCTTTCATTATTTATTCGCAAAACGCCACTGCATAAAAAAATAAATACTGTTTTGTTGATATCATACGACGATTTTTTTTAGTTCTTTTCGACATGGAATTTTTGTAATTGTTGTTAATGCACTCAAATCAAAACATTTCTAATTTCCTAAAAAGTGCGGTTAATTTTACATCATGACTCTACTCATTGGATGTATTGTTACAGATCCCAAACAAATTTATCTTAAAATGTATGAATATCAGTGAAGAGTACTAAAATACAATTTCATCAGGCAGACGTTTCCTCGTTTCGTCGACAGCTAATTTGCTTTTACCTTCAGGTTGTTTAATGAAATGAAAATAAAATGAAATGAAATGAAAAAATGTCTTTATTTACGTGGCAGTTAGGACTTTAGTCCTCTCTACCACTTAATCCGTTAATATATACAACAAAATCATACTAATTGTAAAATATATATTTTATAAAATAATGGAAATTAGATATTTTAAATATAAGATGAAAACTTAACTAAAGTGTATAAAGGTTTACAATAAATTGATTTAATTCATAAACCTAAAAAAACAAAATCACACTACCTTTCAAACAATCCACTCCCATAAACGCACACCAACGGCCCCGACCACCCTACTACAGCCGCAGCATTCCGTCCCTGACCACTTAAAAGCGAGCCGTGATTCGATCGATTTATACTATCAGGAAGGGCGTTCCAAGGTACATGATGAGACAATGAACAATTTCAAAAACTGATGATCTATGCAGAGGAATCGACAACAGAGAGCTCCTCTTCGAGTGTTACGGAACTTATTTGTGACATAAATGTGGTGGTCAGAAAGATAAGCAGGTTTTTAGTCGATATAGTGTACAGTAGAGTTAAAATGTGGAACTCTCAGAGGTTTTATTTTCAATATGGACAGCTGTTCAAAGTAAGAGTAATGTGATCAACACTTCGTAAGTTAAATAAAACGGGTGCAGTAATTTTGACACGCTGCAGTCTGTCGGACAGTTCAATTGTCATGGCGTTTGTGACGACGTCACAGTAGTAAAAGATTGGTAGCGCCAAAGTCTTTACCAGCATCACTTTCGTGGAATGGAAGAAATAAAGCAAGCCTTCAAGCTGTGAATGGGCAAAGAACTCTGTTGCAGGTAGCAGTAACGGTTTTCGTTCCATGTCAGTGATTCGTCAATTATCAGACCAAGGTTTGACTTTGTCAAAGTAGTTTAGTTCGACGTCGTTGAGTTTAAGTCTTGGGAACATGAGTCCCTATTATCTTGATGATCTTCTTCTGGAGATATTGACTAACTGATAAAATATATAAAAATTTATTATATTGGCCTATTGTTTTTCAATTAATTTCTTTCAGGTTGTTTGTTTATCTCGATTTCCATAGTATTTTCAACATTGGTCTACTCTAAGAGACTTTAAGATACTTTGTAAACAGAAAATACATTTTCTTTTTACAAAGTACCTTAGAGTCTTTGTAGTGTCATATCTTGATATAATATAGCTGTTTTTTTTGTTACAATAAAAAGTCAGTTGTAACATTACTGAATTAAGAATATTACTTAACATTTGTTTTAGTGATATTAACGGTGGAAGAGCTTAATAGTTTGCTTTACTTTTACAGAGATTTTTCATTCAACGTTAGTGAACAAAAAGATTATTACATTTCAGGATTTGCTGTCTTATATCGTTTTCAGGTTCAAAACAAATCATAACAAATAAAACTATACAATGAGCTAGCTTTGAGACCGTGTTTTGACTATTTTTGGATGAAGATTGTGGACTTGTGTTATGAACTTTATGTTTTTTAACTAGTATTAAGTTTTAATTTTCCACCTTTAGCAGTTACACGTTATGTTTTGTATTAAATGGAAACCTTACGCTCACTAGTTAAGGGTAGTTTTTTAACTGTATATAACTATATTTTAGTTGATGTTCCCTTAATGACGGGATCAGATCACAGATCCCGAAAATTGTGTTTATTTAATTTACTAACGATGACAATGTCTGCATCAATTCTGACTGATGCTCAACAGCTGCTGTTTTATGGTTTCGACAGGTTTTTAATAATTACAATATAGCTGTAGTTATAATAACTTAACAAAACGCATTATTTTATGTTTGAACCGCTTCATGCTTTGACGTATCCATCTATTATAAAAACGTTAATATAGCTTAGTTCAGGAAAATGTCAACATTATGTTATGTTGCTCACAATGCCTTTTAGTATACACGTAGTTTTTAACACGCTAAGTCCGGTACAAATACAGCTTAAATTCTTGTGTAGACATTTTAATTTTATAGTTAAAACAGAGTTTTTTAGGGCGTAGTAAGTACGTCTCATGAAAAGTCTGTTAAAATTGTTTTTACTCAGCTGTTTAAGATATCGTTTTATTGTTCTAATGGTTCTTGGTAAGATTACCGCTATTAATTCTAGAGTGTAAGCATAACATTATAAACAAGCCGTGAAGTAAATATTTTGTTTAGTCTAAAAAGGTTTACAAAAATAGAGTAGTTTAAAATATTTTACAGTAATTTACTATAGTAATAAATAGTATAGTAGTTAGTAGTTACAGTAATTTAATCACACTAATATATACTATTGAAAGTAATTCAATATTGTTTTTAGGTCATCCAGAACAACAAAATGACATTGTTGAGCGAAAAAGAACCGAAGAAAGTCCCAAAAACTACTTGAAACATAACAAGAACTGACATATTGGTCAAGTTTAGTTGAGATTGACAAGAACTCTTTTATCATTTCAGATAAGAAATAATATTACAGAAGTTTCAACTAGCTGGTCTGAAATCTTGTAATGCTGTCCGTCATACCAACTCAGGGTGTCTTATCAAAAAGTATGTTTTTTTTAACCACACATTTAGTTGTGAGAAATACACATGACACACTGTTGTAGATTTAGTTATTCAGTTGACTTAAACATTATTGAATTTATAGGTTTTTTCGTAACACTGATAAATTAACATAGAAATATATAGACCTTTTACTGGTTATTTTTTAAATTACTCAACGTTTCGAGAGGTATGTAAACTCCTCTCGTTATCAACTGAAACTTAGCCTAAATCATATTCTAATCCTTAAGACCAGTACAGTTTACTCCTACAACAAATAACCTTATAAACCTATTTGTTATTCGTTTTGTATTAAATTGTACTAGGTAAAGATACAATTTAGGCTAAGTATCACTTGATAACAAGAGCGGTTTAAATACCTCTGGGAACGTAGTGTAGTTTTAAATGCAATAACAGGTAGAACAGTCTATCTATTTCTATTTTAATTTAATAACAACGAAACTATGAATTTTCAATAACTAATGATACATTATTTTTGTTTCTGAATATCAAACCCAAGTTTAAAATAAGAAATAACTTCATAAGCACGCTAAATAGCTAATTTATTACTAAAAAACTTTAAAACTAAACATTTTTAGACTTAAATTAGCTGTTTAGCGTTCATATAAATTATGATCCATAAAATCATACTCATTGATTCAGAAGGTGTTGGGTAGCTCTACACTGCAAATAGGTTTGGTCTACTGACCTGTTACGACTTTTTGTTCTATGTGTCAATAGACAAACATGGTTCTATGTCTAATTGAAATCCACTAACAATCAAGCCTTATTTGTGAAGAAAAAACCCTACTGGCATGATAATATCATATTTCATTTTAAAGCAATTGTATAGAAAAGTAGCTTGAAATGAAACATGTACATTTTATTCACTGTCAAAACATGAGTATGTTTAGTGGTTTTTATCATAATTATAAAACAAACAATGAGTGTATACGATATATTATAATTAACGTTTATTTTTATGTATGTAAAATCTCATTAAGGAAGGTTTTAAGTGACTGTTGAGCAATGATAAGCACATTATGTGTAACTGGCCGCCGGCTAATGCGGCAAAGATTCGAGTTCCTAAATACACCTGTTTAACTGTAGTCCACAGCTTTGTGGTCTGTAAACCAGTAACTTTACAGCTTAACAACTTTGTATTAGTGAGATAAAACAGTTGGGTTAATTTGTTTACAGCTCAACAATGTGTATATTTCAATTTATGTTTGCATGTGAAGAATTTAGTGTTGTTTACATGTGCTGCTTGCAAACGTAATGTTAAGAGAACACAGTACGTGTCGGCCATTTTGTCTTTTGTGACATAAACAAATATAAAACAAATTTTCATGAGACACCTTACGCCTACAACTTAAAATCTGACTTATCAAAAGAATTTTTTGTTAAGATGATAATGTACTGCAGTGACTTTGCTGACTTTTTCTAACATGGTATTTGTTTACTCATAAAAGCAAGAAACTTAATTGCTAAGTTTATTCAGTTTTTAGATGCATGTTACAGTCTAATAGATGGTGAAATTAATACTCAACTTAGTGGTGCAATTGAGTGCTTCAAAACAAAGTTGATTTAATAAAAAAAAATCAATACAACTGTAGGTGTGAGGGTCCTAAGAAAACTTACTTTTTGTACATTGTTCTTATGGGACGAATTTCAAAGTCATAGCCACTACTGTGTGCTCTGAACACCACAGATTGTCTTTCCTTAGTACTACTTAGTTGATTGTTTGCTAAGTTCCTTAGTAGTCTCATCAAACGCTGAACTTTGAGTAAGGTTTTGCTATTTTAAAATATACATCTCATGAAAATAATATTATTCACACAAAATAAACCTTTCTTTTTCAAAATCTACATAGACAAAGGTTCAAAGATTTGGTTGTATTAAAGTCATTCACTATAGTAAATTAATGTAGGCTACCTAATGAGACGACTGGACAAGCCTCGATAACACAAAATGTTCTAAGGATTGCGTTTTGAGCAAGTTTAAGAATCTAAGCCGCACGTTAGACATATTACTCTAGAGCTTCGTCTCAGATGAGTAAGGGATGATCCTGTATCAATGTGTTCAATGATGGTTTAATCTACCGGAGTGCTTTAGAGTTTCAAACTGAGCAAATTGTCGATGTCAATGTAGCACTTTCACACACATCACTCTAAATACCTCTGGCTTAACTGTTTCTCTTAACTTCAAACTTTATGAAAACTCACGTTAAAACATATTTAATTATTTGCTACTTTAAATAATATTTCAACGTACAACATTTGCTTTAAAATAGAGGGATTAATGTAGTGTTACCCGGACGAAATATTGCTAAGAAATCAGGCTGTATTTAGTGCAAATTTCCTTTGCGTTCAGTACGGTTGCCATTTTGATTTTTATTTGTTATTAAATAGCCTATTGATGTTTGAACTTGGATTCGTGCATAGATGTTTACACTAATATGAGGAAGTGAACATCAAATGATAAATACAATTTAAAAACTGAAAAGGGGTTATTTTAACGTTTTAAATGGCACTGGTTAAAAACCACAAATCGTACAGACTAAACAAACCTTAGAATTCTTAAGCAATTCAATTACAATCGCTATGACATCACGTTTTCTAAAATGTATTGTAAACAAGGAAGATTGCATGTAGTAACGTTATTAATTTTTTACACGATAACATTTTTTGCTACACACTATGTTGTTGTACTTAATTCATTGTTTTCAAACTGATTTCAGCAAATGTGGTCACATTGTTTTGCTTACAAAAGTGTTTAAAATATGGCGTTTTTAAGTGTTGTCTTTTAACAAGTTTGAACTGCCTTAATTTTATTTGTAATAGTTGACCTTATTCGATGGAATTTTACAAGTGTGTCACGCAAAATTAAAATGTACGTGCATTTTCGTACAACAAATCTTAAATCTTGAAGTTGAACAATGAAACACGAAGTAATTAATGACTCTGAACAAGCATGTCCCTTTTAAAATGAATTATTTTCATTTGTTATTTAACATCTAGTTACGCTGTACATGGTGTCAAAGCTGATATCTACTGAGTCACTTCCATCAATGACACTGTGTGATGTATTACTGCACATATTGACTCACTAATGTCCTTATCTAGACTGTGTGCTGCTGCCGTGATTGAACTGTACCAATCATCATCATCAGTGACCATCATTCAACATACAACATATTCAATCATTGTCAACATTATATGTTACTAACTACGCTGTACATGGTGTCAAAGCTGATATCTACTGAGTCACTTCCATCAATGACACTGTGTGATGTATTACTGCACATATTGACTCACTAATGTCCTTATCTAGACTGTGTGCTGCTGCCGTGATTGAACTGTACCAATCATCATCATCAGTGACCATCATTCAACATACAACATATTCAATCATTGTCAACATTATATGTTACTAACTACGCTGTACATGGTGTCAAAGCTGATATCTACTGAGTCACTTCCATCAATGACACTGTGTGATGTATTACTGCACATATTGACTCACTAATGTCCTTATCTAGACTGTGTGCTGCTGCCGTGATTGAACTGTACCAATCATCATCATCAGTGACCATCATTCAACATACAACATATTCAATCATTGTCAACATTATATTATGTTACTAACTACGCTGTATGCGGTGTCAAAGCTGATATCTACTGAGTCACTTCCATCAATGACACTGTGTGATGTATTACTGCACATATTGACTCACTAATGTCCTTATCTAGACTGTGTGCTGCTGCCGTGATTGAACTGTACCAATCATCATCATCAGTGACCATCATTCAACATACAACATATTCAATCATTGTCAACATTATATGTTACTAACTACGCTGTACATGCGGTGTCAAAGCTGATATCTACTGGGTCACTTCCATCAATGACACTGTGTGATGTATTACTTGCACATATTGACTCACTAATGTCCTTATCTAGACTTGTATTGCTGCTGCCGTGATTGAACTGTACCAATCATCATCATCAGTGACCATCATTCAACATACAACATATTCAATCATTGTCAACATTATATGTTACTAACTACGCTGTATATGGTGTCAAAGCTGATATCTACTGAGTCCTTCCATCAATGACATTGTGATGTATTACTGCACATATTGACTCACTAATGTCCTTATCTAGACTGTGTGCTGCTGCCGTGATTGAACTGTACCAATCATCATCATCAGTGACCATCATTCAACATACAACATATTCAATCATTGTCAACATTATATGTTACTAACTACGCTGTATATGGTTGTCAAAGCTGATATCTACTGAGTCACTTCCATCAATGACACTGTGTGATGTATTACTGCACATATTGACTCACTAATGTCCTTATCTAGACTGTTGTGCTGCTGCTGATTGAACTGTACCAATCATCATCATCAGTGACCATCATTCAACATACAACATATTCAATCATTGTCAGCATTATATTATGTTACTAACTACGCTGTACATGGTGTCAAAGCTGATATCTACTGAGTCACTTCCATCAATGACATGTGTGTATTTACTGCATATTGACTCACTAATGTCCTTATCTAGACTATTGTGCTGCTGCCGTGATTGAACTGTACCAATCATCATCATCAGTGACCATCATTCAACATACAACATATTCAATCATTGTCAAGCATTATATATATTTACTAACTACGCTGTATATGGTGTCAAAGCTGATATCTACTGAGTCACTTCCATCAATGACACTGTGTGATGTATTACTGCACATATTGACTCACTAATGTCCTTATCTGACTGTTATGCTGCTGCCGTGATTGAACTGTACCAATCATCATCATCAGTGACCATCATTCAACATACAACATATTCAATCATTGTCAACATTATATGTTACTAACTACGCTGTATATGGTGTCAAAGCTGATATCTACTGAGTCACTTCCATCAATGACACATGTGATGTATTACTGCACATATTGACTCACTAATGTCCTTATCTGACTGTGTGCTGCTGCCGTGATTGAACTGTACCAATCATCATCATCAGTGACCATCATTCAACATACAACATATTCAATCATTGTCAACATTATATGTTACTAACTACGCTGTATATGGTGTCAAAGCTGATATCTACTGGTCACTTCCATCAATGACACTGTGATGTATTACTGCACATATTGACTCACTAATGTCCTTATTCTAGACTGTGTAGCTGCTGCCGTGATTGAACTGTACCATCATCATCATCAGTGACCATCATTCAACATACAACATATATTCAATCATTGTCAACATTTATATGTTACTAACTACGCTGTATATGGTGTCAAAGCGATATCTACTGAGTCACTTCCATCAATGACACCTGTGTGATGTATTACTGTACATATTGACTCACTAATGTCCTTATCAGACTATAGCTGCTGCCGTGATTGAACTGTACCATCATCATCATCAGTGACCATCATTCAACATACAACATATTCAATCATTGTCAAGATATGTTACTAACTACGCTGTATATGGTGTCAAAGCGGATATCTACTGAGTCACTTCCATCAATGACACTCGTATTACTGCAACATATTGACTCACTAATGTCCTTATCTAAACTGCATGCTGCTACGTGATTGAACTGTACCAATCATCAATATCAGTGACCATCATTCAACATACAAATATATTCAATCATTGTCAACATTATATAAGTTACTAACTACGCGCTGTATATGTGTCAAAGCTGATATCTACTGAGTCACCATCAATGACACACACTGTGTGATGTATTACTGTACATATTGACTCACTAATGTCCTTATCTAGACTGTGTGCTGCTGCCGTGATTGAACTAAAAAATTAATCATCACACGTCAGTGACCATCATTCAACATACAACATATTCAATCATTGTCAACATTATATGTTACTAAAATTACGCTGTACGTGGTGTCAAAGGATATCTACTGAGTCACTTCCATCAATGACACTGTGTGATGTATTACTGCACATATTGACTACTAATGTCCTTATCTAGACTGTGTAAGCTGCTGCCGTGATTGAACTGTACCAATCATCATCATCAGTGACCATCATTCAACATACAACATATTCAATCATTGTCAACATTATATGTTACTAACTACGCTGTATATGGTGTCGCTGATATCTACTGAGTCACTTCCATCAATGACACTGTGGTGATGTATTACCGCACATATTGACTACTAATGTCCTTATCTAGACTGTGTGCTGCTGCCGTGATTGAACTGTACCAACATCATCATCAGTGACCATCATTCAACATACAACATATTCAATCATTGTCAACATTATATGTTACTAACTACGCTGTATATGTGTCAAAGCGATATCTACTGAGTCACTTCCATCAATGACACTGTGTGATGTATTACTGCACATATTGACTCACTAATGTCCTTATCTAGACTGTAAAGCAAGCTGCCGCATTTGAACTGTACCAATCATCATCAGTGACCATCATTCAACATACAACATATTCAATCATTGTCAACATTATATGTTACTAACTACGCTGTACATGGTGTCAAAGCTGATATCTACTGAGTCACTTCCATCAATGACACTGTGTGATGTATTACTGCACATATTGACTCACTAATGTCCTTATCTAGACTGTGTGCTGCTGCCGTGATTGAACTGTACCAATCATCATCATCAGTGACCATCATTCAACATACAACATATTCAATCATTGTCAACATTATATGTTACTGTTGAAAGTTCATTATGCCAATGTTATTATATTAACATTGAAATCGATGCTTTTTTGTACAGGTTACCGTATTTAAAATCACACAACGTTTCGAGAGGTATGCAATCTCCTCTCGTTTTCAAGTGAAACTCAGCTTCAATCATTTCTGGATGACAATTCCTCTCGTTATCTAGTTGGGCTAAACCATCGATGTTGCTGTTGTAAAGTGCTTTTAGGTTAAAAATATGATTTAGGCAAAATTGCATTTGATAACGAGAAAAGTTTCAATACATTTCGAAACGTTGTTTTTTTAACATATCAGCTGGTAGAAATGGTAACTACGATGTTAATATTAAATATACGTTTTTGTGTTATCTAAACGTACCTATAATCTATTTTATGGATTATCATAGTTTCATTTTTTGCAGTACACAATAAATGTTATGTATTTTTTAATAATTCTATTTATTCGTTATTAAAGCACATAAAATATTACCATTTTAATTTTGATTATTTTAGTTCATTGTATGCAAGATTTTTAAATAAGTTCGTTATTTATCTAACGTATGGATACACTATGTACATTCTCACTTAAAATAAATACATTGATAAACATACATATCTTTTGACATTTCAGTTTCACTGCCTATTTGTGTATTTCTTTGAATACCTACATCATTAATTGACCTATATTAAAAATACATAAGGGTTCTAGACAAAAGACTCATAAAGTAAAAGTATCAAGACTAATTGATGTAATTAAAAATCAAACTACAACTGACTTTAATAATCGTAGTGTTTCTATTTGGCTTTGGCTATGTTGGTTTTGGTGTAGTGCGGTTTATGCCGCTTTGTTATTCTTATGTCCATAGTTAACCCGATACGTAAGATAATACTTATTACATCATACAAACTAATATATGGGCTCGAGAGCTCTTACAATAGTTTGAGATAAGTTGATTGACGAATCGATAAACTCTGACACTCGGACCAAATACATTATCATCAGATCCCTTATGCACATTCAATATACTGTATGAGCACAGTTATTATTCAAACTACAAATATATACAAACATCACTATATATTTTCTTAGTTTCATGCAACGTACGAGTATCTTTGTACACAAACATATAGATAATAAAACTAAAAAATATACCAATGTATGTAAAACATTTAAAGCTTTTGAGTTTCTATCAATTTGGTTTCTAGACGGAATAAGTTGATAAACTGCATGTAAACATGCTTATTTATCTGAAGAAACGTTTTTGTATTTGAAAGACAATTGAGACAATCAGATTATACAATGAAAACGGGGTAAAGGTTATCTTAGTGTTTCATGAGCAGGGTTAACAAAAGCGGTTGAAACAAAACAATGGAAAAGATACAGTGTTTAGAGACAAATAAACAATAATATAATATAAGTTTTATTAGAAAATTAAGAACGCCACCTTCCTGACATCCTTTTTATAATATATAAAGAAAATTTAAGTACAACAATACTTAACAGTGTATGATAACACCGTATAAAATCAATCTAAAGTAGATATATTCTGGTAAACTACAAATGTGAGATTCTATTCTAAACTTAGAAACGTATGGCAATGCCAAGTGTCAAGAGGGTGAACTATAATTTATCCACCCCGAGCTTCTTGCAAGTTCCACTAATATTCTAATGTACTGGACTTCTTTTGTGACATACAAACTAAGTATATTGATCTTAAGTCGATACAATCCGTTCATCACGAAAATAGTATTTTCTAACTGTACAACACATTCGTTACACCAAGTAGATTCGTACACGTACGTCAGGTTGGTTATTTCATTGAAACGCAGAATTACAACTTCAAAATTTCGATCACTTATGTTGTAAAATGAACGGGGTGGATATAGAAGTGGAACAGTAATTGAAAGCTTATATGAAATGGTAAAAAGAAAATCTCAAGCGTTTCTTTCATAGTTTCTTTAAATGTGTATAATACCGGGTGGTTACAAATAAAATAGTAAACTTCAACAGCCTCCACAGAATTAAACTGATGTGTTTCAACATAGTAAGTGAAATAGGTTTGTGGGGACTTTCTAAAAGTTTATGTTGATACAAATTATAATGGAAAATTCTGCGGACACGTTTGAAAATGACACCTAATAAATTACAGTTTGTGCAAAGTTTAAATAACAATGTATACATTTGTACGTACACATTTTTATCAGGAAATTCAACAATATCTTTAAAATATTGACACAATTGTTTAATTATCAGTGGCGAATGCACTTTTTACAATAGTGGAAAACCTAATAGAGATAATGCACGATTATGGGGAACAGGAAACCCAAGAGAGACTGTACAGCATATACGCGATTCTCTTAAAGTGAACGTGTTTTACGCTTTATCTTGTGAAAAGGTTTACGGGTCGTTCTTCTTCCAAGAACTATCAGTAACCGGAATACATATTTTCAATAAAACTTAAAGAACTCTTCTATATAATCATGTTAGTAATTATTTAACATTTAAAAAATACATTTTCCAGAAGCTATCCTGCCGTCTGTTTCATTTTTAATCACCCGGTAGTTTTATAAAAGGCCTTCATCGTTATTGATTATTGCGTATATTTGATATGGTTGATATTTGTGACGTTTTCTATTGAGAGTTTTAATTTTTACGTTGAATTCGACAGTATAAAATATAAGTTCAACACTCAAAACCAGCTGCGTTTCTATATGAGATGACTTTTAAATTATTGTATTAATTAAATTCTAGTTATTCTTCTCTATAACTATAAATTTTGTATTAGTAATCGTCCACTAGCTTACTCTCAGTTGGGAAATATTGTAAAGGAACTGTTGCACATTAATGGAAATGTTTAAACTTTGAGGTTAATGAAAGTCAAATTTAGTACTATTCAATAAAGATTAAAGATACGGTTATTACGTTACGGATTATTGATTTGTGTTAGTTACATAATATACATTGCCCATACCATTCCTTGCCATATAACAGCAAAACAGCCAGCAGCGGTTTAACTTAGAGAATACCGTGTTGAGAAACTGGCCAAATATTCACAAAGCCTTGACCTAAGTGGATTTAACAAACTAGAATGTGATGCTTTGAGCTTAAGGTGAGTTTAATATGAAATTTGGTTTTTACTTGACTTATTTAACTGAATCAACCATTTAAGTACATAGTTTTAATCCTTTAAGGGTTTGTATTTAAATTCGATGAAAAAACAATCATTATACATTTGTTTAAAGTTAATGTGAGATTTTTAAACTTTATTTTGTATACTGTACATAAATGAGAATATGTTATAAGTTATAAAGAGTCCTTTTCTCAAACATGTTTCGAGAACTCGAAAGTAAGATCTCAGAAGTATGAGATAAAAGGTGCAGCTAGTTCAGGGAAACAGACGTCAAGCTACCCTTATTACTTGGCACTTTTCCATTCTCTAGGAAACTTGGCTTTGAGTTTAAAATGAAAACCTTTCAACAATACTTTATTACTGTTGGGAACATTTTTCGAGCTTAGTTCGATGATTGGAAGTGTAATTTACTAAGCTCACATATTTTCCTCGTTTTACCATAAAAAAGGTGTATGTGGGTTTTATCGAAAATATTAGCCATACAAATCAGTATTCAACTATGTAACTTATTATAGGATTTAACAAAGTATGTTATCCTATACTTATTTTACGAGATGGGTTTAGGTTATATTCAATAATACAGTTGAGTACAAGTAAGATGAAGAAGATTATTTTATTTGTACCAAAAATTGATCAAGGATATTATCGAATATTTGATATCTTATTGCCATGTAACTATCATAGATTAACAAAAGTAATATGGTTATCCTTGAATAATTTTTAATTTTACAAGAGATGGGTTTAGAGGTTATATTACAAGTAATACAAGTTGAGTACAAGTAAGAATGAAGATGAGATTATTTTTTAAACCAGTCCTGTTCAAAATTAAAAATTGATCAAGGATACTCATTATATATTTGTTATATCTTATTGCCATAGTATTTATTTCAAGTGGATTTGGTTCTACCTTAACTTATTACGTATATAGACAATCAAAGACACCGTTATCAATCCAAACTCACCATTGATCTCACCATGTAAGATTCAGTTTTAGTTGTTAGGTCTTATTAAATTTTATTACTCTTTTTAAGGGGTCTGTATGTTTGGGAGTGGTGAATGAGAGCAATAAAGTGTGAAATGTACTGGAGATTTTCCACGTTAACATTAATAATTGTTGTTTTATTGTTGTTGTCACGGTAGAAACAGCTGAGTTCAAAAGAATTCGTCGTCCTAACTGCCCCGAGTTATATGAAAATAGGAACGTTACAGGTTTTTATAGTTTATGATAGTGGTTATTTACTATCGATTTGCAAAAGGTTTATTCGCAGGTGTTACCTATTGTGTTAGGTCTGTGCCATTACTAACCAGAAACAAATATTTTTCCCAATTGGTGACAAAAACGTATGAAATATTTGAAAACCATTAGCGGCTTTACAAACGTGTGCTGCACAGTAACTGCAAATTGAAAATCAACACCAGAAGACACATGTTTTAACTTTTACGCATTGTTTCAATTGCTTCCATATAGTCCCTTATACAACTTTTCACGTTAAAATATTTTAGAAGCACCAAAAATACGCTTTATTTAATTTCATCCACTTGAAAACTGTTTAAAATATTACCAAATTCTTGCCAATTTGTTTGTAATTTGTGTCTAAGCTTTCAAAAGATATTTTTGCAAGTAATGGGTTTGTTACCTTGTGTTTCTCAACAGTTAAGAAACAGAGGTGCAAAGTTCAGCTTTAGGCTCAGGAAACACGCAACTTTACGTTTAAACTGATTACATTGCCTTTAGTGAAGATTTCATTATCTCTGTTTACAAGAGGGAAAGCTGAACTTGTGTTTGAGATTTCTCACGTTTATATAATTCTGGAAATAAGTAGTTTTATTCCAGATATTTGAAAATGGAAAATTTCTAGTTTGATTCTTTTTAAGAAGTTTTGTAAGTGGGTATATTTGTCGAAGTAAACAGCTCCAACCTTTACATTTCAAGTTCGATGTTGCTATCTATTGGAAAAGAGATTGAAGCAAACCTCCGTAAATGACAATTTCTCGGAAGAGAAAATCACAGCTGGAAGGAAGTGAAAATGAAATGTTGTCCCGTCTTGGTAGCAAACCGTTTGAACGTATCTTTTCAGTAGTCAATTACCCGATGCTTATGGTTCTTGGACTATAATGTTATGCTTCATGCTAAATGGCGCTGGCTTTACATTATTATAAATAAAACAGTCTATATTTATATGCTACAGTTTAGCATTAAACAATCTGTATACACAAATTAATTCAATACTCCTAATCAAACCCGTAGTTAAGACATGAATTTATTGAAAATGAATGAACAGACTGAAATGACACAGACCTGGAAAGTGGTGGACATGTTGGTTGACCACAAAACTGCTGTTCACCACGGACACTATGAGTAAGTAGTTGGTGGTTGAACCAACATACCCCACTCATTACTCACGTGTACATGTTGTCCTTAACGTCATAATCTTTGTTATGCTTTGTGTATACTTAAAAGAAATTATCGAGAGTTTAACTTTTTTTTAAATCAAAGCATAGAAAATGTTGTTGATAATTTAGTTAAACGCGATTGTGTTATTTTGTGGTTTCTGTTTCGGAAAATAGCATTCATCTTTTCTTCAATATCCACAAATACTAACTAAGTGGCTATTCTTAACATATTACATAACGTCAATATCGATAAAGTCACTTAAACTAAATAATACAATTTTAAAAGTTCCTTTGTTCGATAAACAAAGATCAAAAGTTAAAATTAAGCAAAGGAAAGAAAGGACTTTTCCAGCCAATTTCCTGAGAAAGTTATTTTTAAATACTGTAGTATAAATGTAGATACTAACGACAAATACCTAAACGTGATTGTGTTGTTCATGGTTAGAAGCTCAGTCTTATTGGGAATTACTTAATTAAAGCTTATATACTTTTATTTTAAAAATATTTTATTTGAATATTTTTTCCTTTAATTTCTAATCCTATAGGTTGTCTGAAAAGTTAGAACATGTATAATTAACTTTTCGTAGTATAAACTAGATATTTAACCAATAAATACTATTTATATAGTATTCTAAAAATAACTCAAGTTCAAAAAAGTTATATAAAAATCAATACAGATTTGATCTTGATAAAAGAATACATTTAAATAGTTAATTAAATCGCAATAGTGCCATTGTTCAAAATTAAAATGTAAATATTGCAACAAGAAGTTCATTGAGACCGGTAACCTAGCTAAAATGAATATACAAACAAGGTTTCAAGACACTTAACAGTTACATTATTCGTTCAGCTTTCTCACACTACATATTCGTAGTTGAAAATATCTTTTCACCCATATTTTTAACGTTTTCCCAAAGGCCATTTTATTTCTACATAGCAAATATGTCTAAATTGACTTATGCATAGATATGGCAACACAACACAAGTAAATGAGTGTACGAAACAAACTAACGACACCTACGGTGTCTGATTTCCATAGTATTGGGACCTTCATTCTGATTATTCTTGCTTATTGACATTATTCCTTCTCCCATTGTTACAATACATGTTGTTTGTTGTGTCACTTGTTTGGGATAACCAATATCAATTTAGTTTAGAATTTAGTTTGAAAGTTATGTGCCAATCTGTTTGCAGAAAAGGAAACATTTCTTGTGAGTTAAAAAATATTTTGCACTTTTATATAATAATTCATCAGATCAAAAAGTACATGGTAATTTTGATAAAACAATAAAAGTTTCAGAAATAGCAAATATTCTCTATTTGCTTTGACTGTGCAACCTTCTCTTATATTGTTTTAAGTTAGTTTAAACAATTCTAATTGTAACCAACTATAAATGTTAACTTAATTACAATATTATAATTATCATTTTGTTAAAATTTTTATTAATTTACAGTTGAGACTACCGCTCAATGTCGTATTAACATACTTATGCATGTTTTTAAGAAATATTGGCAAATTTTAAAACAAAAAAAGTAGTTTTCTTTCAAATTTCAAACTAAATTTTCGTAGTTAAAATATTTGATTTCCTATATGGATCTCAAACGTAATTCACCAAAAGACACATTCGTGATTATTCATTTTGACTATAAGTAGTCAAAATATGTCTAAATACATTTTGACTATTTGTTGGCACATTGTCATTTATTTTGTGGTGTTGTATTTAATACAAAACAAGGTAAATACATATAATAAGTCATTTACGAATTTCTTACTTTGAAATACTTGGTTATTGTCCAATATCTTTACGCAAACATACAGATATGTTAAAGTTTTTTGGTGTCCAAGTTTAGGATAACATTTGACACATTCATTTTTTATATATTTATTGAACAGTTTGCACGTCAAAAATTTGTACATGACTGTTTTTTTTGTTTAATTTACTGCAAGTTTTATAAAAATAAAATATAGCTGGCTACGAAAGCAACAATAAAAGTCAAAATTGTTTATTTTTGTTTGAAGTCTAAAAAGAAAAGTTTAATTTAATACCAACTTTTCTAAAACATCTTTGAACTAAAGAACATTTTAAAAACAAATTTAAAATTATAACTCTATTATTGTTAGAAAAATTTTGTTAAAATTTTTATTAATTTATACTACAGTTGTGTTAATTCATATTTTAGCTCATTTGATGTCGCAAGTTATGGAATCAAACTTGAAAAGACTTCGATGTTAACTTTTATTTTAAAATCATACCACACGCAAACATCTGAGACCTACTAGATAAACCGATGTTACGTATGTATAGTTTTGTTTGGCATTAATCAAACTTGTACTAGATATTTGATCTAACACCGACCATACATAACTCAAACTGCCATTGACGGTCATTCATGCATACGCGATGAGATAAGTTTAAATTGGTTCGTAATGATCACCGATTAGTTGAATGTACTCAACTTGCGTACTTTAAATATCATGTAAATCTCATAAGACGTAAAGTTATTTATTTATTAAAAAAAATGGCACAGTTTTATTATTATATTAACCTTTACTTAGGTTTAAACATACTTATATTTGGCTTGACAGTGACGAGAGCCTATTAATTTTTTCCAATAAATATCATTCAGTTTTAATAAAGCTTCCAGTGTAGACCGCGTCAATTGACTATTTCTAACTCCTACTACGCCAATTGACGCCTATTTCTAACTTAGAAATAGCCCATTGACGCGGTCTACACCGGAAGCTTTAGTTAGTAATGAAGCCGGCCGCTTAAACCTAAGACTGTATTTAAATACTTTAGTTTACCACATAAGATATTTTGACGCACGAACAAAACATAATGACATTACTTCAATGTTGATCATCTCAGATAATATATCTCCCACATCATTCAGTTTTCTCATCACATTTTCGGGCATAAAAATGAAACAGAGCAGAAAAAAGTAAATACGAGTATAAGGTAAAAACTGTAAAAAAGCAATGTACGGAAGTTTGCAACAATAAAATGAATGTTATAGTTCAAAACTTAACCTCTGTTCTGCCAGAAAAAAAAATTTCATAGGACTGGTAGAACATTAAACACCTTGGTTAACACCTCCAGGTACCTTAACATATAGTTAGTATTAAAAGCTTACACTATGACGTATGGGTAGCGTAATACTGACTTACTTGAAAGTTGTGTTGAGGGTGTAGAGGTAAAGAACAGTACAGGATACGTCCACTTACAGATCTAAAGCAATATTTTTGTTTTCGAATAACTATAACGTTGCTAAGAAACCAATTTTAATATTATCATTTACTATGTGATTTTCCGAACTAAGAAAGCTTAGCCAAATTGATTTTACAATGTTGCGTCAAATCCATATACGTAATATGATATTTTATTGATGAATATGACAAACACTTTTTACAAATTACATGTTTGTACATTTTTAATGAAACTTGTTAACATAGTTTCTAAACGTCTAGTTGAACAGTTAATACAAACTGTTATGTTAAGAGCAGTGACATCCAGGAATATTCTGAACAAATTGTATCTGTTGGAATACATTAATTTTGTTGTTACTTAGGGCTTTTGTTTACAACAAGTCAGTTTGTTTTACAGATTATATTAGCGAATTTTTTTTACGAAATAGGGCTATTCATTTATACATCCAAAGATAACGAAACCTTGTAGAACAAACCGGTTTGCTTTTCTTAACATCCCAACACCTTCAGAGTCAAACGGCAACAATTTATACAATTGGCTTGAGTATTATATTGAATTTTATTATGGCTTTAGCTTATTTACAAAAACTAGTATTTTTCGGACTTTCCCTTTTTAACTGTAAACACAAAATATCTAACAGTTAAAAAACACGTTTTCAACAATAACACAGGCGTATAAAAATAATAGCTTTTCAAAATGTGCAGAAAACATGTTTGTATCAAATTAATATAAAATGAAAAAAAGGTTTTCAATACTATGTATAACAAGCTGAGATCTAGGCCATTATAGCATTTTGACTATGTTATTACTTAGTACGGACCTTCTAAATTTGTCATAACCTTTTTCATAAATTTGTTATTATATGTTTCTTAGTATTCTTAGTTATTTAGTTCCAGTGGGGGTTTCTTGTATATATGTTTGGAGTCAAATCGATAGTAGGTAACTCTTACTTTAAAAATATATGTCGTAGACCCTATTTAGTCTTTGGGTAATCTTTGACATTGGATTTGAAGGCTACGACGTCAACAATCAATTGTTGTTTTCAAGTTTGGCGTTAGCAGAAAATCTTTTCATAACACAAATGGCAGATATAGTTAAGTAGTAGAAAGTACTACATTCTCCTTATGATTTGCAAAAAAATCATTTACATTATTTCATCAAAAGGCTGCAATGTGTTTATAATTTACAAAATGTTTAAATTTCAGTATACTATTTATCATAAGCTTTTAATACAACACCTGTTTCAATATGTGTAACTATTGGTTTGCCTTCATTATAAATAATTTAAAGGATGTAAAACAATTTAACTGCAGATAATGTTAAAATACTTTTTGACATTATCTGCAGTTAAATTTTATGATATAACAAATTAAATGTAATATATTTTAGTAATCACATTTCGACATTATTGGTCATATCTCTAGCAAACAAGCTATAGTTTCTATCATCCTTGATACAAACAAACAAACAAAATTATGTAGAGATTTTCTCGTGGAATAGAAAACTTTATTTACTCTACGCTTTCTGCACAAAGTCTAAAGGCAAAGTCAATCCCAGCTGACTTTCTAAGGTTTCACGGATGATTTTTCCTTTTGCAGAAGACGTGAGAAAGGTACTTGATATTGTAACAAACAATTTTTCCCCACAAGTTTAAATGAATTAGGATAAAAAGATATAGTACGCCGTATAGTATTGGTATAGCTCATGTCTAACTGTCTTAATAATGATGACTTTATAAATAACTACTGAAACATGTATCTTTTCATTCTTTTGATACTTTGATTGGAGACACCGACCACTCCTAGAGGGTTTTTAAGGTGAATATGGAATGATGGGTGATGTGGTGTAGTCTTTTGCAAACTAGGGCCGACTGTTCCCCAGATTGTAATTAATAATAGCCCAACGACTAATGAAATGGACCAACGGCTTAACTGGACTTCCGAAATACGGGAAGTGACCATCGGGAAAAGCTATCACTGCTCCAGGGAATCTTACCCGGGCTGATTTGGTGTATGCACGCACTATGCCAGTGAGCTATGGCCACCATCTTATCAGTAAACATTTAATTATTTATCACTCTAAATTAAAAGTATATTTAAATGCATTACTAAATTTAGTCCAGAAGCACCTGCCATCTCGTAAGATTTAGTGTAAAGGTACATCCTCACAACTATGTAGTAACGAATTATTTTGCCTGAGAGTGTTTCAAAGCTTCTAAATAACGTCACAAATCTAAGATGACCACTAGGTCTGATATTGATATCGTTTTAACGCAATCATTTTGTTAGGACAAAAATGACATTAGTTTTGTATGAAGAAATCGAACCGTGCACTGGTTTTTGTTGTTTAAAGTTATAGCCTACAGGATTAAAAAAATATTAACAGAGACAAGTTAGTCTTTTTTCTAATGCCTATCATTATTCACAAAGCTGGTTATTAGGGCAAGATAAACTTAAAAAGGTCAAATGTTTATAAGCGCTAAAGTCGTATAAAATATGTCAAAGCTTGAGAAACTAAAGTTAGACAGCTCTTTTTCTTCATAATATATCAGATACAAATTGGTCGACTCCCGCATTAAGCCTCTTATTTCTTTGACCTAAAAAGATTCTTTGAATACGTGAATGCGAGAATCCGTCTACAGAAAGTCTCAGCTGTTTTATTTTTACTCTGTAATGAGCACAAGAAATGTTTCACTGATGGGGATTATTAACAGAAATAAACTCTTTCAGAAGTTTTAAGGATTTAGTAAAGTAAAAGTCCACGAAATGGCAAAATAATGTAGTATTGATTTATTACCACAAAACTTAACTGAAAAACTTAAAATGCGTCAACTGTGGCAAAGTTTGTTCCAAAACTACATGTTTCCGAACCTCTTGAGTTAACAAATAATGATAAAAGCTTCTTGAAAAATGTTGTTATGAAATATAATATTTTGTTGGTTTTGACAAAGTAACAACAGCTCAACCATAACAAGCACGTTGCTCTTTCTTACATACATTTTCATGAACTAAAATTATATATAATAAAAAACCAACCCTCAAATGAATATACGGTTTATTTTGTTTGAACAATGATAGCATTGGACTAAAACAATAAATGTGATAGTGTTGAGTCAGAGACTGCATTGCAGGAATTCGCATCTTTGAATGTCGCTGCATTCACAAATTGTATAAAAAGTTCCGGAAATCTTTCAGTCAATTCTTGTTTTCAATTAAGTTATTTCCACGCCGTATAGGTAATGTTTATAAAAGGTCATTCTAGTACTTAAGCCACTGGTGAAATTTTGATGAGCTTATCTATGGCAAGTCTAGGTTAACTTGTGTTCGTTTCTGGTGTAGATCATGATTGTTTACAGCCGTTAGGTGGACTTGTATTACTGATTTAATTTAATTATCTTGTTTTCACCAATACCATTGTATATTGTTGGGCAATACAAAATACTACTATTAAATCGGATGTTTTTGAATCTTTGAAGCGTTACGATCTCGAATCCAGTAGAAAACCTCCAAAACGAATCATTATAATAGGATTAATAGAAAAGAACGTATTCTACATAAAAGCTAATAAAAGGAATACCATCGTGATACTGGATAAAAATTATTACTATAAAAGAGTTCAATATATGATAGATGAGGGTCCATACCAACTAAGTACCAAAAATACTCTGAATAGCTTACAAACTTTCTGTGTAAATAAAAATAAGTTAAAATCTATACTTTGCAACCCTAAAGGCAAAATTCAAAATGAATACAAATCAGGAATATATGAAATACCATGTAATAACTGCGACTGCAAATACTTCGGACAAACCAAAAGGAATATTAAAGTAAGATTAAAAGATCACACATACAATTTTAAATATAACAAAGAAGATAAATCCGCCATAGCTAAACACTCTTTAGAATCAGGACATCATTTTTCAAAAATGAATCTTCTAAAAGAAGTTCAAAATCTAAAATTATTAGATGCATACGAATAATTGTTCATGAAGAAGAATTAAAATTATTTAGTGAACAACGAGCCTGGAGCGTTTCGAAATTCCTCGTTGCTTATATAGTATCAGGACCAACATCAACTAGTATTATTCTTTTATTTGATTTAAATCATTTAATAGTTCGTAACATGTATTAATTACTATTGTTAATTACTATTTAATTATTACTTTAAAATCATTGTTTCTT
>CM032061.1:53821695-53871531 GCA_018831715.1 Matsumurasca onukii | reverse complement strand
GCCTTCACGGATGAGTTCTCCCGTTCACAGAAGGCACAGGAACAAACACAATTATATTTTCCCGTATTTATTATATACAAGAGAGCACGTATCGAATAGAAACGCTGTTTACTCTGCGCTTTCCATAGAATGTAAGGCAAAGTAAATCTCAGAGATTTCCTAAATCTTCACGGATGAGTTCTCCCGTTCACAGAAGGCACAGGAACAAACACAATTATATTTTCCGTATTTATATATACAAAGAGACGTATCGAATAGAAACGCTGTTTACTCGCTTCCATAGAATGTGTAGGCTAAAGTAAATCTCAGAGATTTCCTAAGCCTTCACGGATGAGTTCTCCCGTTCACAGAAGGCACAGGAACAAACACACAATTATATTTTCCGTATTTATTATATACAAAAGAGCACGTATCGAATAGAAACGCAGTTTACTCTGCGCTTCCATAGAATGTGTAAGGCTAAAGTAAATCTCAGAGATTTCCTAAGCCTTCACGGATGAGTTCTCCCGTTCACAGAAGGCACAGGAACAAACACAATTATATTTTCCATATTTATTATATACAAGAGAGCACGTATCGAATAGAAACGCTGTTTACTCTGCGCTTCCATAGAATGTGTAAGGCTAAAGTAAATCTCAGAGATTTCCTAAGCCTTCACGGATGAGTTCTCCCGTTCACAGAAGGCACAGGAACAAACACAATTATATTTTCCGTATTTATTATATACAAAAGAGCACGTATCGAATAGAAACGCTGTTTACTCTGCGCTTTCCATAGAATGTAAGGCTAAAGTAAATCTCAGAGATTTCCTAAGCCTTCACGGATGAGTTCTCCCGTTCACAGAAGGCACAGGAACAAACACAATTATATTTTCCCGTATTTATTATATACAAAAGAGCACGTATCGAATAGAAACGCTGTTTACTCTGCGCTCCATAGAATGTAAGGCTAAAGTAAATCTCAGAGATTTCCTAAGCCTTCACGGATGAGTTCTCCCGTTCACAGAAGGCACAGGAACAAACACAATTATATTTTCCGTATTTATTATATACAAAAGAGCACGTATCGAATAGAAACGCTGTTTACTCTGCGCTTTCCATAGAATGTAAGGCTAAAGTAAATCTCAGAGATTTCTAAGCCTTCACGGATGAGTTCTCCCGTTCACAGAAGGCACAGGAACAAACACAATTATATTTTCCCGTATTTATTATATACAAAAGAGCACGTATCGAATAGAAACGCAGTTTACTCTGCGCTTTCCATAGAATGTAAGACTAAAGTAAATCCCATCAGATTTCCTAAGCCTTCACGGATGAGTTTTCCCGTTCACAGAAGACGCAGGAACAAAAACTAATATTATAACGGAAAGTTGTTTTCCATACATGTAAAGCAAATATGTAAATCATAACAAAATAAGCTTCGTAAGGTTCGGTATTTAAATTAGTCATGTCCAACTTTACTTTAAACGGAAATATAAATAGGGCGTAATATTATTCAGTACCCGCCAAAATAAACAGTACTAAAGGTGTTAGATTTTATTTGCATGAGGTTACTAACATGTAAACATACAAAACGAAGCAAAATCCATTCGGTACGGGTAAGAGTATGTTCAATATGTCATCCGTCCATTATTGGGCAACATTCATATCGTCTTGAAGGTTTTGGTCATTTCCGTAAATAGAGGTTGTGCCATGTTTCTAACACATAGAGATGAATTTTTTCTTTAAGTTGGACGATCGTAGTTGGTGGACCCTCGCGGAAAATCCTCTCCTTTAAAATTCCCAGATATATGCATCAGGTGATGTTAGATCCGGCGAGTGGGCTGGGTAAGAAAAGGTTGTTGTAAGAGTGATGAGGTGGTTGCCAAACGCTTTAAAAAAAAGCAATGTTGTTTGTATGACAGTATGGTTGGTTGCGCCATCCTGCTGGAACCATTGTAAACGTAAATTCAGGTCTCAAGCACGGCAAAATCTTCTAAGGTCTCTCAGAAACCATTCAAGAATAGTTATACAGGGTGTCCCGCTTCCACTATAAAGACGCAACAGGTTATTCGGGAGGTCAAAGCAAGAAAAATGTAATATAACATGTGATCTATCTCGAACCGTTTTCCGTCTGTCGGTCTGTATGTGTTTTTCTAAAAACCTCAACATCTCAAAAACTGTTCAAGATAAAATAATGAAATTGGTACTCATGTTAAAACCCTGTAAGATTGTTTTCGATAAACCAGTTTTATACAATGTTTGTTTTATACAAATTTTTATAAACTGAATAGTTCCATTTAGTTCTATTCTACTCAAATTACCTAACTAGACAATACTTGATGGAATCTTAAGCCAAAGTTAAGTTATGTATTACCGTTTAGTATACAGTTAGAAGAATACTGTTGAAAAAACGCTAAAAAGTTGCAATTAACCATAACAACTAGTTTACGACAGGGTTTGCTCAATGATAGTTTATTTTTTACACTGTAAGTGTATAAAATACATTAGCATTACGCTAACGATATCTACACCTATAAAACCATGCTTATGTTTGGGATATTATTTATAATAAAAAGCCCAAAATAATACCGTAAAATTAGGAAACAACAATAAGCTAAGTAAACTAATTTTAAACAGCCCAGGTAAGTGGTTGTTTAACCTTTGTGAAGGTTGTTTCTCATTATAATGTGAGTAACGAGGAGAACTGCAAAGTCCGAGATTGTATTAGACTAATGAACCATAAATACCCGGGTACATTGTGAACGTGAATTAACTCTCACAGGTTCGCTTAGCATTCATTTACATTATTCTTATGAGTGAAATACGTACTGACGAATAGACTTTACGTTAGGCATTTTGTATTTACAAATTTATCCTATAAACCATATTGAAAAGTATTATTTGTGTAATTTAGGAAAAAATGATGTTTTGTTTACGATAACAATAAGTTGTATAAAAAAGATTAAAACTAAAATATGTTTGAGGTCAGTTCCTTATGATTTGTTGATGTTAGGTTTCTCCCAAAAACTCAGCTACTGCTCATTGATTGCAGACTTATGAAATTTTGATCGGTTAGTGTAACTATAGTTTCAATCTACCAATTAATTTGAATATGCTGACATCATTGGTTACTTTACCAAAGCCGTGGTGTCTTTAGGTAAATGCTCTTTAAAAACTAGTCTGAAGGAAGCGGGTGGTCCGACACCATTTGGGGCAGATATTACAAGATTATTAGCACGCACCCGTCGAATTTTCCATACCATAAGGCCTAATTTACTCTTAAGTACTTTTGTTGAATAAAAGTACATAGTAATAATCGCAGTGATTAATTTGCAAAACAATAATACGAACTTTTCAGCCAATTCAGGAGAAAAACTTCTGCCTACGTTTCTGGCCAGAAACGCCAGTACTTAAGTAATCTACACTGTTCTAATTACACTTAGCCTAATTAATAAACTAAAGAAACCCCAAACGTAGCTTAAGCATCAAAATATGTTCCTTTAAGTATTGTAAAACTAAGAGTACAATTGAAAAATCTGTAGAGAGGATGACCTTAAGCCACACCAATCACCAATCATTGGTAAAATCCGTCCAATTTGTGTTTTGTTTTTACAGGTTTTCAACTGTGTTTTTTCGTTTGTATCATACTAATATAAAAATGTACGGCGGCTTAAGCTTTGTTTGGTTTCTCTTAATTTAGGTTCAGTCAAAGCCTGATTAGAATAATGTAGATAATTCGGCTAAGCCCTTGAAAACTGTGGAGGTCCACGGAAATGTAGGGAGTAAAGGTAAAAAGGTAAAGTTTGTCTTGTTTAACGAGGCGAAGTTAGGACTACAAAGTCCTCTCTACCACTCAACCTCGACCTTTACCTAGCGTCACCGTATTAGATACTTTACAAATGTAAGTGGTGACTACGGGGATCGAACCCGCGCCACCCGCCAATGTGAGCAGATTTATTTGAAGTTAAGGAACAAAGTTCTTGTATTTTCGACAGTTTATTTCTGGCCATAAATGTGTAGGTCATTTGTGGCATATTGTACGTTCTGCATAGTTGTGTAAGTAGGGTTGTGTGTCAAAGGTGAAAATTGATTTTGCGAGAGTTTAGGCCAAATTTGCCAAAATTGCCGACCTCCCGTGGTGAGGCTGAATAGTTGTCTATTGTCTACGGTACTTTACGGTTGGCGTAGGTAACTAACAGACAATCATTTTATCAAACTTTATCGCCACACTATAACAACCGTGCAAAGAACAGGTACGTCTTTAGTAACAGCTAGGAAACTTTAAGCCCACTTTCAAAATGAAGTAACAGGTGTAAGGATCGGTAATTTGATGCCAGTACCCGAGCAATAACCTGCCTTTGTGCGAAAAGACTTTAAAGTCATGAGGCTATAAAATTGTATATCCGTGGCGAGGCACGGGTACACAGCTAGTAACTATAACGCCACTAGTTACGCTGAACTCACCTTTCTACTCAGAGGGCTTGTGCAGTCTCTTGTTTGTTAAACCTTGCCAACAAACACTCATAAACTATGAGTATTGTTCATTTTACATACTGATTAACCTGTTTTCACTGCTTTTTTCAAAAATGTTAAAATTCTGTATGTTTACAATTAACTTACAATATCAAAGAAGTCGTGAAATTTTAAAGTTGAATTAAAAAATATTTTTCCATAATTAAAATGGAGTTAAAAATTGTGAAAGTTTGGTGAAAGATCAGTAGCTTTTCATAATTACTAATAAAACCCATCCACACAGACAGATGGACGACAAAGCACCGAAAACCCCTGTTTTTATGTTAAAATATTATTGTTTCGACCCAAGGAACATGTATACAAAGTATGTCCAGAAAGTTCACCGACACCCTGTATTTAACGAATAACAAAGCAACTATATCAGTGTTTAGTTTTTGTTGTAAGTGTGTGCAATAAGCTGTTGCCTTGGGCTGTGTGCTGCAGTGGTATAATTATCTATATTCCACATCCACAGGGAGTTGAACACTGTGCGTAGTTTCTGTATAAACACGATAATTATGTAGCATATAACAGCACTAAGATGCATTTCAGTGTGGATGCGAAGGTTACTTCAGGAATCTGCAAGGCTGGACACTTCTTAATCAATTTATTGGTCGGAAGGTTTTCGGTGTAACTTCTCCGTAAACAAGAGAAAATTCAGGCCGTCAGTATTGCAGCAGAAATGCACACCTATTCGATTACCAAAGCACGATTTTGGCATTTTTTCAAATTCGTAAACGTTTTTAGTAGAGTTGCTAAGAAAATTCCCTCCGCGTGGAATGAAAAATCTCTAACGTACACAAAAATTTCTTAAGTCTCAAATTCATGAGAACATGACTTTGCATTATTTATTGTTCTAACTTGAGATGACTATTTTTGATTATCCTATCTTGAAGGCCCTCAAATTAAATTAACTATTTTGACTGGTTAACATGTTCGATTGTTTGGTTATGAAACAAGATGACAAGTGACAGGATGTTGCAAAAGATAGCGATATAAATCCTTATAAAAGGTGTGGTTTTGAACGTAACTTACATTCAGTATTATGAACGCCAAAGTAGTCCTGTTATGCTTCGTTGTTGGTAAGTTACTTTGAATCAATGTACATTAGTAACGTAATTGGACAGCTTCGCTGGTCCAAAGGTGCTGCATGTTAAAGTAATACTGGTTTCTTGGTGGCAAATCTTTTCATTTTTATGTTTTCCATATTTAATAAGTTTTCCATGTAAATTAGATAATAGAAATTATTATAAACAAACTAGTTGACAGTCCCGTGCTACGCTACGGATTCAAAAACAATTTTCGTAATTAAATTTTACCAATATATTTCACAAATTTAATGTTGGTGTTGCTTGGTGCAATTTACACTGTTTGCCTATCAGTTCACCTTGTTATGGTTTTAGTATCTAATGGTTATTCAGCCATAAGGGGAGGCTGAAAATGTTATGACCATGTAGTTAACTAAGAGGCTGCCGCCGGATGGAGCGGCTGCGGGACCCATTCTGGGAACCGTTTATAACACGGAGTAAACGACGGTTTTTAACCGGTTAACGTATTTTAATAAAAATCTGTTTCGAATAAAAAGCATTAAACTATTAAGGTTGCTTCACATAAACTCAACATGTACTTGCCAAACAATAAAATTATTAATTACGTTTATTAAAACTGGTTTTCCTCATAAGAACATAGAACTCAAATAATCGTAATACTTTGTATTTTGTTTAGCAAGGAGTGTAACGTTTTTCTTCAATATGGAAAATTAAAGCTGTTTAATGATCTACGCTTCTATTGAAACAATTTTCCCATTTTGCTAGTAAATCTACTTAAAAACATAGTTTGCAATTTTTCATGTTAAATTAACTATACTGGTTAGAGGTCGCTCGTGCTCTATCCGGTTGTTTCTATAAAACTTTAACTAATAATGTACAGTCGTACTGTACTTTATTTACACAAAACCCTAATTTATACAATATTTACAATGTATTAGCATATAATTTATCATCTTATAGCTTAAACCTCAACTTAAGTTTACCACAAGTCTTACTAAAACACTACATAGAAGATTTCGTGTTTACTCCGCTAACGACAAACATGATTTGATCACACGAACCAAACCTAAGCAAACCATTAGAACAGAAAGAGAAAAAGGGAACAAAAATGCCACAGGTAAATTGAGTAGAATAAGTAGCGTGAAGTCACCAGTACCAACTGCTACAGAACAAAGTCAAAATAACTTTTGCTTATGCCGCATTGGTTCATAAAAAGCAAAGGTTCTAGTAGTAGCCTAAAAACAAAATTCCAGTACAGCATTTTAACCAATACTGTGTTTCAAGATTCGTTTGATAGCGTCTGATTTACTCGTACTTAGTTCATTTCAGAACTCATGTTACAAATATAAAGACAGATGTATGTTTTGTTCTTTTGTATTCTACTTTTAGATTTAACCACAGTTACTGCGGGAGGGTCGTTGGCAGTTCTGGCAGACAGTGTAAACAGTGTGGACAGAAGCGTTCTCCCCCACCATACAAATACCCCCGCCATATTAACTAAATTGCGGCAAGTTGTATATCTTTAAATACGATTTTCACAAAACAATGCGCGCAAACCAAATTTTAATGGACTATTCCATCAGTGTTATTGCCGTTAAACTTAAAATGCTTTACATTTTAACCGGCAATAACCTAAGCCCGGCCAATTTCCCAGAAAACGGTGTTTGTCACATTGAATGTGTTAAAAAATACCTTTTCAACAATATGCCATGTCCTATAGGCATCTGCAAATCCGTTCTACTCCCCAACTGGTTGCACCCCACTGGTGCCATCGGGCCAACAACTAATTAGAAAGTAGTTTATAGACCATAAAAGGCCTGGTACAATTTGGTGCGTTTAACCCGCACCGTTCAAAAGAATTCAACTTTTACCAGTGCCTTGATTGTCAAAGCAAGGAAATTTTCCTTTATGTTCTGAATGTCTTATGAGAAATTCTTAAAAATTTGAATCAGAATGTCAAAGGAAGACATTCTGAGATAGTTTTTCCAAAATGTTCCCTTAAAACTCACCTAAATTTTTGAATTTAGAACATCCTTTCTTAGTGGTTACCGATATTGTAAATAGCTAAATACACGCTGCGTAATGGGTTAAACTCTTAAACAAAGTTTCATTACCATAGCTTCAGCCGATTTTCTCAATTATGTTATCCAGTATGTAAAACGTGCTTAGTGCCCACTTTCTAACCCTCACCATTTATTTTGCTTCGACGTTGTATGGGTATAAAATATAGCTAAAGACATTGAAATGTAATGGCAAACTCTTAACAAATTTTCACCCCATAGCTTCAGCCGATTTTGAGTTATGATAACCAAGATGCCTTTTAAAACATTACAGACAGATGGACAGGAATTTGTTGACGCCAGTTTCGGTCTTTGCAAAGTAACCACCAATTCAGACAAAGTATTTTCTTATTTGTATAGATTAGGTTAAGCTGGGCAAAAATGTATATACAATTGTTCTGTACAAATCTATGGTTAGACCTACAAATATATTTTATTTATTATGTCTTTTGAAATTCCTTTAAAATTAAAACTAATTTCAAACAATTTGCTGTTGCTATTAAGCTGAACGCAAGGTAATACTCGTATCTCGGTAAATAATACGTTCTGTCGTAAAACTGTTTTTACCTTAATAGTCATCATCTTATGGACAATTTTATAAAACACTCAGTGTTAGACTTTAAAATTTGACACCTTTACCCGTTTATAATTTTAGTTCAGCTATACTTTCAATAATCATTCGATACTTGAATTTTAATTTGCCGTATTGTACAGTACAGTTGGTGTATTGAAGAATTCGAACCTATAACCATTCTAGAACAGTAATATACTCTGTCGTAACTGTTTCAACCATTCAACGTAGAGGTAAGCTATTCCAGTCTGAATAAACGTGGAATAAATAAAATTATTCTGCAAGGCCTAAAATAGTAGATTAACAGGACATCGTTATCTGAAGTTTCACCTTCACATAGGAGAGCAACTGGATAGAAGAGGGGGTCAAATATGGTGAGGTGGGCGCGGGGAACTGGGCCAAGTGACCAGTTTTTTTTACATTTTGCTCAATAACTCGTAAACTAGAGAGACAAAAAAATTAATATAAAACTTTGTAGATAATTCTTATGGCACACTAACGATTTTTCATCAGATTGAAGATCGGATCACCTCGTTTAGGCGCTAGCGGTCAAATAGTAGAGACGTACACGACCCATTTTTGTTAATTTCACCCTCAAAACCAACCCTTGTAACGTAATTTTACAAACCAGCCAGTGGTGGCTCTTTTGGGCAAACAGGTGTCAATCCCAAGCCTTGCAGTTTTGCCCATGATGATGAGTGAGTGAGTAGCAGTCAGTCAGGACAAGCCTTTTATAAATATATAGATAAACATAAACATGAAGTATTTAACACAGTGTTACAAGTCAATTATGGGTTTTGCAGGTGTGGTGGCAGCGACACCATTCATAAGGAGTTCAGGGTTAGTCAGTGAAGAGCAGCAACAATGGACTCCCAGGCATGTACAGTGGATCAGCAACTACCATTGACAAGCATCCCTACGTGGTAAGTATCACTTCACTAAACCAAGGGACACTTAATACGTTACACTTTCCTACATATCATATTAATGTTTATAATAATAAGTTTATTTAACTAGTTACTGTCATGATTGACGCAGTGAGAACCGAATAATCTACGTTCAAGAAGAAACTACACAGTGAAAACTACAGCTTTCTATCTCAACCCAGTGCAAATTGTCATCCTGCATTATATTTTAATAAGCTGCCATTTTGTATTGGGTTGAGCTAGAAAGCTATAGGTTCAATACATCTAGAATATTTCGTATTGAAACTGTTGTTTGATTTGACTTCTCGAAGGACCAATTTGTTGAGATAAAATATAAATGTTTTTGAAATAGAAAGAACTGATATTCCTTATTTCTTTAAGCTTATTTTGTTTAAAATAGAAAAAACTACACTAGTCTTTTATTCCTTTAAAGTAACTTGTTTTTAATAATAACAAACATTTGTAATAACAATTAAATTGAGTTAAACAAACAGCTGTTTTAAATCTTGCAATACAACACAGGTAAACAAACTTAAGTCTTTTCGGATTACGAAAACTATGTACATATATAACATTCCCGCACCTGTGAATCATGGGAGATTCACTGTAGGTAGTGGGGAAGAGGTGATATTTTGACTACTGGTCTTGTGTATAAGTTCAATGTTTTTCTCTTTAACCAAGCCCTTCAAAATTAAGTATCACTTAATGAGTCTTTAAGTTTAAAAGTCTTCTGAATATTCCTCAAAGCCCCGTTAAGGGTATTGTGTAAAACTGCATTAACGACTGAAAAGTTCACTTTTATCACCTTTTTAGGTATCCTGAGTTTCATTTTTCCATCTTCAATTCTTCATCAATTTAAGTTTTAACGGGGAGTACCAATACTTTTAACTTGCTCTGTATAATGTTCCTAATTTTTCAGGTTGCATTTTTGGTTGAAGGAAATCTAACTTGTGCAGGCACCATCATCAACAAGAATTGGGTTTTGATTTCTGCAGATTGTGCTACTACGTATGTGTAACAAAATTATCACCTAGTAATGTAACTGAAAATCAACACAAATCTCGTAAGATAAGTTATTTTAACAGTGGTTCTAAATAACCATATACAAATAATTTAGCAGTAAATAATAGCCGATAATGTTGCGTAAAATTAATTTTTTCAAATATTTCGTATATGGGTATCTGGGTACTAACAAGCGGTCTGGTGTGTGTGTTTGTCAAACTGCAATAATTAATTAAATTGTAATTTAACTTACCTCGTAGCTTGCGCAAGCTGGCGTGTAGAACTCTTCTTTATTAAATTATATTATAAACACGTCTTTAATAACTATAAACATTTCGCCTTATAGGGTTTAAATTAACGCAGGAGTGGCTTTAATGATATCTATAATATGATTAAAAATATGTACGGTTTGTTAATTAAAGAAATTATTGTTATTTCAATACTAGTGAATACATGCATGCAAAGAGTTTGCTTTTTAAAATCACGTGGTTCATTTACGTTTTAATTACTGTCCGTGGATTATTAACTGTATTGGTCGAAAAGGACCAACTTGATATTTTTATAAATTTTATTGTGTAAACGTATCTCAAGCTTTATAACTTATACTTAAAGATAAGTTTCATAATCATTTCTAATTTAAAATGTAAACATGCATGTTATAGAAGCCCAGGTGATTGCGAAAATGCCTGTTTTTAGCTAACAGTAACCTTTCATGTTGTCAGATTGTTATTATGCCTTTAGTTTCGCTACTTGTTTTACTTTTGTCAGCTGGTCGTTATATTATTCAATGGTCTCTCAATAATCTCCTCGCCTTCTGTAGCTGATGTTGACAGCGCTTGTTCTTGTGTTGGGCTTCTATAACGTACATACTAATTGGTTTAAGTATAAATTACACACTTCTTAGGCCAGACTGTTTAAATATTACAGCTGTGAGTTATCAGAAATGACTATTGTGTCGGGAAGCAACGATGGTAAAACGGGAGTCAAGCACACAGTCAAGAAAATTGTTACCCATCCCAAGTTTGTAGTGGGAAATGTGGATCACAACATTGCCGTTATGCAGATCAGCGACTCTTTCAAGATGAACAAGAAAACCAAAGCCATCAAGTTGCCCGCCAGGAAATCGCTGCCGCCCAAGTTGTAGTTGCTGGATACGGAGACACTAGTGTAAGTTGTTGAAAATAACAAAATAGTTAAAATAATAAAATGTTCAGGGTTAACTTTTGGTTATTTTAGTTCTTAATGCTAGCTAGGAGTAAAATTCAATAATAGTGTAATGATAGAGCATGGCTTTGTGACGATGATACGATATGTAAAGAAGAAGCTAATAATAAATGTAATATCTTGGGCTGTTTAAAACTCAAGATCAAAATAGTACCGTAAACTACAGAAGTGAAAAAAGCGAACTTAAAAGTACTTAAAACATCGATCATCAAACAACTAAGCTTTTTCTGTACCACTTAATCATAAATTAGTATTGTGGACCACTTCAGAAGCAATTCTGTACTTCCCTGTATAATGTTAATGCTCAATGCTTACAGGATGAGATGGACTCAACAAACGGTAAGCTCCAGCAAGGCACACTGACATGGCTGTCCAGGGCCGAATGCAACACTACTACACGACCTTCCCAGACGTCCTGGCCTGTGCTTACAACAAAGGAAAAACTACCCTTTGCAATGTGAGTATGAGAAAGGATTGAAGCCAAACCTTATGGGAAAGGGGAAGATAAGTTTAACTTTAATAATTAAATTAGATGTTTTGTAAATGAGTTTATCTCCTTTTTATACCTCTCTTGTTTGTCTAAAACGAAATACAGTATAGAGTTTTTGTATTATATCCCTTATTTTATTTTCTATCCTTCTCTTATTAGTCATATTCTATAATAAAATATATATATATATATATATAAATTAAATATCAAATATATCATACTGTATATGTTACAATAAGATATTGACGTTTGTACGCATCTTTGTAATGTTGTCTCACAATAAATAAATATTCTATTTTATTTACACGTTTCTATTTGTATTTAATTTTCATCAGGCGGTCACCTAATACCACGGTTATTACATACAGCAGCTACACTATAAACATGGTCGCTTAGTCTTATTCCGTTCAAAATATCAAATTTCAAAATCAACCCCTCATGTTTTATTTATAACTGGCTGAATTTAATATCAGGATCGCTCTGACTTGAGATTAACTACCCACCCTGTATCTAATATGTTTGTTGACAGGGTGACTGGTCTGATGCTCTAGTCAAGAACGGAACTGTCTACGGAATCTTGTCGCATCCTGGACCGAAAATTTCTGCACATCCTCCGCCGATCCCGGCCTTTACACCGATGTGTTCCCGTTCGTCAAATGGATCAAGAGCACTACTGGAATCACTTATTAGACTTATCATTGTTAGTGTGACCTAAAATGATGATTTAAAAAACGATTTATAAAATTGTGATTTTGTATTTTCTTTTGATCATTGCCCCAAAAGTGATCGACCATTTACAAATAGTATACATTTAGCGTCATATATTGTATTTTTTTGTAAGTGTAACCTTTGAACGTTGTGAGTTCAGGTATTTCCTAATTTCTCGGTTGTAGTTATCAGCAGGAACAGTACTCAGGGGTGAGTAAGGAGATGAATCACTCAACTGTCTGTTAGCGTCTTTAATGTGGCCTGTATCGTTCACTTGTACAATAATTGTGCTTCTTTGGTCTGTAGGAAGAATGATACAAAATATCCTTTTTATTTTTCAAACTGTGTTTAAGCTTTGAACTATTTTCTAGTAACTTTGCCTTAATAATATGTGGTTGTGTTAAAAGAATTTGAGAAATAAGGGTCAGATATACTGTTAAAGTCAAATTAAAAATCATTCTAGAGGATGTTTTGCAAGCAAGTTTCTCATTGCTCTTTCGTGTAAGTATCTTCTTGGTGTAGTTTACCAGGAAAACTTTCAAATTATCGGTTTAATAGCTTAAGAAAATAGTAAGACCTATTTTAATCTGATGGATTTTTAAAACTTTGTTTACAAAATTAAGAGTATTTGTTACTACGAGCTTTTAGGTTTGTTACTATCAATTTTAGGTTTGAAAGTGAAACTAAAAGTCTTTCAAGGACCGATAGTTTATATTAGGTTTGTACTGTAGGTTGAACGGTTTTTAATATTAACTGAGGTGTTATCTTGAGTAGAGTGAAGATTCATCGATGGGCCAAAAAACTGATTAACCATTGTCTGGTTCTATTGCGAAATCATGATTCATAACTTAGAAGAAAATTTACCATAAGTCCTTTTTCTGTACGGCAAATTATGGTGTAAGATTTTTGATGATATCGCCAAAGATGACCATACTCAAATGGATAACCAACAGATTGGTTTCTTAAGAAACTCGGAAAAGATGATCAACTCCTTGCGTCAATGAAAGGTTTTTAAAGGCTACCTAAAAAATTAAACTTGTTGCAAAGTGTATTGCAATTAAACTAATCATTAGTTGTAAATAGACTAAAATACAAAACAAAAATGGAAAGCAAACAAAAGACAACAAACAAACATAAAACAAAATGTATTAAAACAAAGTAATAAAAAAAAACAAATTACAATGTTAAATACAGTATTGAACACTGTAATCTAGCCTTAACTAGTTGGGATGTAGAAAGCCTTCAAAAATGTTAAACATGTTTTAACTTTCCTACTTAATTAACTACAAATTGTCTTCTAAAATTTCTTGCACTGGATAATTACTCCACTGTAACGGAATATGTTCACTAATTGTGTAAATAGTTTGATACCACGAGTATTTTCAAATTGTAATTCAGTGGATTTTTTCGTAAACGGTTTTGTGGGATTATATATTATTTGTTTTCCAATAAAAGTTATTTAGTAAGGGGGTAATTTTAAACTGTTTTGGTCGTACGTCATAGGATTTGCAGTGTTTAAATTTAAATAGGATATATCACTTTTAACAAATTTGAAGCTTTCTCATATATCAATTGAGGGAAAATTTAGTAAGTTGTTACTTCAAAGAGTCCCTTTACATGATTCCCACTCAATTAGGAAAATAAATTTTGTATTTAAAAAATAATTCAATTTAGAATATATATTGCTTTATTCTCAATGATTAAAATTAATAGAGAACGGACTGATGCTTGGTGCTGATATAGGAACGGGATTTGAGTACAGGCGTTATCAAGTAAGATATTTAGAGGGAGTTGGAATTTTGCATCGCATTTCGTTAAGAAAAGTTAACAATTATTTGACTCCAGTTTTAAATTAAAAATAAAATTGTTTATCAACATAACTATCATATTTTTAAAATGGAATTTATAAAAAGTTCTGAAAACAAATTGTTACATTTTTGTAGAGTTCTGATTTGTTTTTGAATAATGATTAAATGATGTATAAATGAATCAATGATTTATTTTCCAATACTTATAAAAAATGTACAAACACGTTTTTCATTTGGAAAAATACACATTTTTAAACTTACATTTCGTTTTATTAATGACAAAAATAAAAATGTATTGTTAGATTCATTTAAAGGTTCACGTTCAGTGCTAAATCTACTTTGTATAGGTTAACTGGCAAAACGTATCCTAAGTAAGTCTTTTTGTGTATGCATTATCCACGGATGTTGGGGAACAGCCAATAAATAAGAGATTTTCTTTGACCTCTCTTTCCCAACACTATTGGTACTTTTACACTAATCTAATTCGTTCTTGAGCTATTTTACATTAGTTTTTAATATTTTCTAAACAGTTTCATGGAATGTTTTAAGTATAAAGTTGGCCATAATTCTCAGGTGTAAAAGAAACCAACGCAACTGAAAAAGCAATATTTTCCCAGGATTATGATCCGAACATATAGAGATAATCCATCAAGCGTCTCCACGGATATTAAGATAAATGCCTGGATAATAAGATTGATGAATACCTCAAGATGTTCTGACGAAGACAAATTATTGAACAGGTTTCACCAATTCAAAACATACAACGCCGTGGATTACCGAAACAGACAAGGTTTTATTTGTTAACCTAATTCTAAAACTGGTTTAGTGTTTACAGAATTTTACTCTAGTACGTTCCCAGCATGTTTCTTTTTTTCATATTAAGGGTTTAATATGGATACATACGAACATGTGATATTAGTTACGATGTTTGGGATCAATATTATCTCAGCACATATTTGTTTGACAATATAAACAAATTCATTCTAATCACTTAAGATAAGAGCTGCTTGCACAACAATTTAAAAATGAAACATCACGTTTGAGTATCCTGTGATCGCTTTTATTTAACGAATCATTAGTTAAAACGATAACAGGATCCTGCTACGTTTAACATTATAATTCGACAACATAACTGGTAAACATGTCAAATGGGCTAACCTCAAACACAATTATAACATCTGTAATATTATTTACCTGTTTACGAGCCGTCCTATCATTACGTTCCGCGGCGATTGTCGACAATGTTGTGCCTTAAATATGACAGCTAAATTCATTAAATTAAAATGTTGAATAAACAAAGAAATAAGTTGGGTTTTGAGTATAAAGTAGAAACGTAATAGACTTTTCTACTAGACAATGGTTTTATACATTCATACTATTTAATGAAGGAATACATTGCTTTCATTTCACCCTTGAAGATGTTTTATGGACAGATGGGACAAGTAATAAGGAAAGTACTTGACGTATATTTCCCTGAACTAGTCACCTTTCCTCACACACTTGTGAGATCTTTATTCTTCAGTGCTATAATTTTCTGAAACCAGGTTGTCACGCAGCTAAGCGCTAAAGCGCCGCTGGCATGAGTGTATTGAATTTCCTTTGCAATTTGTTACTCTAATTCTCACCACCCACAGCCCACCTTCAGCCTTGGGTCTGAGCTTTACGTGGTGCATTTTACACGGCTGCTACTAATCGCTACTCTCACACCCTCGCTTCGGCCTTTGGATTTACGTATTATTTTAGTGTTAATCTTATTATAAATCTAGAAATGATAACACATTTCAAATTTCATTGAAATAGGACCACGCATTCCGCTGTTATAGTAAAAATTCACAGAGGAGTAAACCTGTATACAAATCGAAAAAAGAAAAATATTCAACTACCATAAAAATCAACCTACCTAATCACGAGAAGAAACATCTGAATACAATATTGACAAAAGAACTGGGAAAGCCGAACCTAAGGACTGCAATGAGGAATATATATAAAAATATATGAGATACGATGAAAATGTTCAAGAACCGTTTAACTGTAACTTTTAAGTTACATTGATCAATATGAGAATGTATGAGCACGTTCCTTATATTTTATAACTAAATGTTGTTTTATATATTTTATTTTAAACATATTATTGAAATTCACATGAAATTAGTTAACCTTTTCCTATTGCGAGGTGAAGATTGAACCTCTATGAACATTCTCAGACGAGAAGTGAACCCTTCTCAAATATCCAAAAAAAAACAGAAAGAAATTTAGAAAAAAGTTAGCCTCAATACAAAATCTAAAAAAGAAATAGAGAAGAGAAGTGAACCTCTAAAAATCCAAGGAAAGGTGTAAAGTTGTATAAAAATAGAAAAAGAAATCACGGGAAAAAGTGAACCTGTATAAAAATCCCTGGAAAAGTGTAATGTTATATAATAATAGAAGAAGAAATCAAGGAGCAAAGTGAACCTATATAAAAAGTCCCTGAAGAGGTGTAAAGGTTTATAAAATCAAAGAAGAATACAAGGAAAAGAGTAAACCTCAATAAGACACCCTAGAGATGTGAAGCTATACATGAAGAAATAAAAAAGACAGAAAGTAAACCTGTAAAAAATATCCCTGGAGAGGTGTAGAGATATAAAAATTAAAAGAATCAGGGAGAAGAGTGAACCTGTATAGCAAATCCTGGAGAGGTGAGTTATATAAAATGGAAGAAGAAATAAAGGAGACGAGTAAACCTGTATAAAAATCCCTGAGGTGTAAAGTTATATAAAATCGAAAAAGAATCAGGAGAAGAGTGAACCTGTATAAAATTCCTTGATGTGTAAAGAAATGTAAAAAGTCGAAGATGAAGTCAAGGAGAAGAGTGAACCTGTATAAAAAAATTCAAAAAGAGAAATGGTCCTATAAGACAATTGTAAGAAGACATTGAGGAGACGAGTGAAACTCTTTAACAAAATTCAAAAAGAGGAATGAACCTATATCACAACTGAAAGAAGAAATTGAAGAAAAGATTGAACCTGTATAAAAAAATCCAAAATAGGAACGAACCTATAGGCCTACGACAATTATTAAACTAAGAGATTGAGGAGACGAGTAAACCTCTTTAACAAAATTCAAAAGAAAATGAACCTACATCACAACTGAAAGACGAAATTTAGGGGAAGAGTGAACCTGTATAAAAAATCCAAAAATAGGAACGAATATATATGACAGTTAACGAAAGAGGAAGTTGAGGGGAAGAGTGAACCTGTATAAAAAATCCAAAAATAGGAATGAATATATATGACAGTTAATGAAAGGAGGAAATTGAGGGGAATAGTGAACCTCTAAAAAAAAATACAAAATAGAATGAACCTCATCACAGCGAGCGAAGAAATCGAGGATAAGAGTGAACCACTGTAAAAGAAATCGAAAAAGAGGAATATACCTCAAAAACAGTTGAGCGAAGAAATTGAGGATAAGAGTGAACCTGTGTAAAGAAATCGAAAAAGAGGAATATATATCGTACAGTTTGAAAGAAGAAATGAGGAGAAGAGTGAACCTCTATAAAAGAAATTCAAAAAGAGGAATATACCTCGTACAGTTGAGTGAAGAAATCGAGGAGAAGAGTGAACCTCTGTAAAAGAAATCGAAAAAGAGGAATATACCTCGTACAGTTGAGCGAAGAAATCGAGGAGAAGAGTGAACCTCTATAAAAAATTCAATGGTCGAATTCAAATGTCTAAAAACATTTAACTAAGTTCCAGCGCTGCTTTTACTAAAAACAACTCACCATAAAAACAGTGATGAAAGAAGAACTCTCATTATCTAAACATCCTTTTATAAACCTTAAGTGTTTAGCTATATTGTATTTCTTCCGAAATATAGCTCAGTATTTAGACCTTATATTCATTTTCGTAATCCTAACCACGTACATCGTTACGTGTTAGTTATAGATTGCAGATACTCGTACACCTACACACAAGCTGGCAAAACTTATGAAAACAAGCTTTTCAATCATGTTTGTTAATTGAACGTTCTTTGTCTAACACAATCAAAACAATATTTGTTGGTTTTGAGGCACTGAACTGGCAGTCAAAATGTACGGCATTACATAGGTACTAACTAATTACATTTAAACTGTTTATTGTTTATCTGTTTCTGAAAGAGTTTATTTTTTAACTGTAGTTTATGGTAAATAGTTATTCAAGAGGAGTGGCTTACATAAATACTATCATTACTTGTATTGGTTTCAATTTTTTTTAACTTTCGCATTTTGTTTAGTTTTAAAAATTTGCTTTCATAATCATGCTGGAATCCTAATAACATATATAACATTAGACTTCAAAATATTTAACGCTTAATCTCCTAGTATAGATAATTTATTATTATCAAATTTTATTATTTATTTAGGGTGTTGACTTGTAGAAAGAATAATACAAGTAAAAGGTAGTTAGTAGAACAGCACGTTGCTGGGAAATGTAGATAATTTACTGCATTTCATGAAAAGGGTAAACAACGGTTGAATGTTAACCCAGCTTTATATTTATTAGCTGTGCTTAACATAATCTGGATTAACTTAAATGCATTAGTTTTTAAACAATTTCAGCAGGTTTTGCTTAAACTTGCCTTTTGTTTTAAAAGAATAAAATGCAGTTATCATTTAAACGAGTATTTCTAACATATAGCCATAACCAAAAGGTTGTACAAATTCAATGAAAGAGTGAAATTCCTTACGTTTGGAATATTTTAAATATTACACAGTTAATTTGCATGAACAATTTATTTCGTTTCCTTTGCAAAAGCCTAATGTATACGTTTTAAACAGTATGTATGTTTAAACGATCAGAATGTTTTTATTAGTTATGTTTTCGATCAATGTCTTGCAAAGGAAAAGTTAGTATTTCTTGAGTGCATGATAGGAGAAAGCTAAGTTTTGTTCTATGATTAGATAAAGAAATAAGGAAACAAGTTCTAATCATTACAGTCAGTCAATTTAAAGTTGTTTTGCACTTTGTAAAAAAATACAAGTATTCAATAAATTCAATCGTATTATTGTCGACCTTAAAGACATTAAATTGTGTTAGAGCAATTAGCATGCATCGAAGGTTTCACCTTGTAAAAGGAGTTTTAAGTTCCAAAAGCTAGATAAAAGCTGGCTTAGTACAGGAACACTAAACTTTTTCATCTCGGAAAAATATGTGGATAATTTTGAAACGTCATAAATTTTTCGAGTAACAAAAATGTCAGATCACGTTCCGCAACAACAGTAACATAGCTTTGAAAACTTACTCGTAAATTGAACACTTACTCAGAAGATCTACTGCACATTAAATCAGCAAATGTACTTTTGAAAAAAAGCCCCAACTTAGCTGCATGAGATCAAGGTATTTCACAAATTTACTGAAAATCAAAAACTAAAATGTAACTGATACATTACAACTCCCTTATTTTAATTTTAGAAGCTAGAACAAAAAAGTGCAATACTTTGTAAATTGTGTACTTCAGAAAGCAAGGACACTGCCTTAACTGTACATCAAAGAATATTTAAGTTGTAGTTTCACGTGAACTGCTTCTTCAAAATCAAATACAACGTTTGAGCAGTGTCAGATTCGTAAAATAAATATGTCTGTTTTTCTGAAAAGTTGAACTTTACATCTCATATTTGCGAGAACTTCCTTTTTAGAGCTAAAATGTTATTTAAAATCAGTTCCTGCAGAAAATCATGAATGTTCTGTCATACAAAATGTCATTTAATGATATAAATACGTACTGTTGGGTGATAAAATCGTTAAAAATAGAAGTAAACAAATTATATTTCTTCATTTAAGTATGCTTCTAGTGTTCTCTATACACACTAAAAAATGTATAAATTAATCACAACCAATTTGAAGTTTTCAGTTGAGGCAGAGATGCGTTAAGGTTAAAACCTAAGCGGCCTAAATTGTATGATAAATACATAATGAAGCATATTATTTGTTCAGTGGGTCAAAGTGTTAACAGTGTGTTTAGAAAATGTAGCGTTATGACCATTTTAACTAATAAAATACCAAGTGAATGATATATTTTCTACAAGTTACAAAAGATAACCGGTATGTTCGTAATAAATTTGTATTTTAAACATTTTCATTTACCAATGTTAGCCTTTAACATGTTTCGAAATCTGCTTTAGACACAAAGAGCCCTGTATACCACAGGCTGTCAGAACTGTTAACACTGTACATTTGATAACGTGTTGAAATGCAAACCAGTAGCGTAACAAAGGCATGAGTGAGAATGTAGACTGCTTTGTGCAACAGCACGGTGATATTCTCAACCTCTTTGTCTCCGTGACGCTCTTCTGCAGTGTTAAACAAATATTGCACTAACAATCGTTAACACTCACTTTAGTACTTTAAACTGCCGTTGACATACAAGTAATCTCGTAACTGTATTTATGATAAACTGTTTTAGCAAAAGATGTTATTATGGTAGGTAGATAAATAGCGCATAGATGCCGAATGGCAGAGGCAGGAAACTCACAAAGTTGAAGCAGCTAACGCACATAATGTGCTGTGAGGGAATTTTTTAAGTTTAAATGAGAGCCCCTGATGCACGCACAATTATTTTACTATTTCTCGAAAGTCATTTGTTACATTAAGTCATCGACATCAGACAAACTCGAGTGTGTAGAGCCAAAAGGTGAGAAAGACGGCAGCGCATTGTGTGTGTGGGCTGTCTCACTATGTTGATTACCTGCCATAGCCACGTAGAGTTATGCGCTATCTACGTACCATAACAATATCTTTGCTTGACATTATTGTAAAGCTTTAATACCTGCGAATCGAAATATAGCTTTTAGGTATGACTATCAACAAGGCGACAATAAAATACGTAATATAAGAAAGTAAATTATTTTTTAACAGCTATTACGATTTTTCGGAACATAACCTACTTTACCATTACTATTGTTAACTTATTATAAAACAAGGTTTAGCATCAGAGTCACAAAAGCCTGTTGTTATTATTATTGCAGTTGAACCCGATGTTTACCCTTCACGATGGTTTTTATTATTTATTCAAGAGGTTGATGTTGTTAAAACTGTAATTTACCAGCACTTCACTAGTTTGCGTTCGTTGAGTGGTTGGTTAATATTTACCAAATTATCTCTTGCCAATTTAAGTTTATCTATTTACGTTTTCTCTCTTGCGATATATGCTGGGTAGTAGAGTTGAAAACGTGTATCCAAACCTAACTTACAGTTCTTATAATATCTTTACAACATAATTTATTGGTAACCCAAAACAAATGGTTACAATGGTTTAGTAGTACTTTTACAACACATTTTAAAATATTGGTCTCAACACTTCACAATGACCTTTGTATGGTTGAAGCATGTTGTGTATAACGCAAATTTGTTCTCATATTCAGCAGTTTAATTTCAAATTATAAATAACTGTTGTTGTGTTCGCCAAAGCAAAATCAGGGGTTTTCCACTATTCACCCTTATAATTTATCTAGTGTTGCCCCAAAACCACTACAGCAGCAGTTTCTGTGATCCAAGCTATGAAACAATCAAACAACTTTTAGAAATGTATCTATAGCGCTCTTAGCAAAGCCTGTTTGATTATGAAACCATGGAAGTACCATCCTGCAAGTCATCATTCCAAGTTGAACATCTTAGTCTTGACACACCCTGTATCTCACTCACACTCATGACTACAAAAAGACGCGCTGTGTGAAGTGAGGACTTGAATAGATAACGAGAACTCTCAGAGAGTGAAGTGCTCTTGCCACGTGTCCAGTATTGTGTTGAAATCTGAGTTGCATTTCCTTCTTCTATCAGAGAAAATCTTTGGTTTAATGTTTACCGTAGATGTAGTTTTTACAATATTTGACATATTTCCGATTTATTAAAACATTTCAACAAACTTAGGCATATTTCAAGAGTTCTTAAACTGCATGCTTGATTTTAACACCAATAATTTAAACCGGTGTTGGTTACATAAATGGTATTCATTCTTTGAGGTAAAATTTTAAATGTATTTCTAACGTTTTAAAACTATATTTTTAAAATTTTGTTTTAGTTATCTTAGGTATATATTTAAGTGGATACATTAAATTAATAATACAAAGGGCTTTTAACTGAAAACCGTTTGTGGCAAACAACTGTCATCCTTCAGTGCTTGTGATTTTTTTGTTTTTGTTCCATGAATTGTAATAAAAAACTAGGGAAAACATCGCAAAATAGAGCTTGTTAGTTAACGTTGTCTTTACGCCCGGCAAAAATTTATATTCTCGCAAAGTTGTCGTTTAGTTAGAATGTTTAGTTTGACAACGTTGTTGCCTAAAACGATGTACTATCATATGCCATTATCTATTAACTTATTAAAAAGTATTCATTAATCGTCATCAGGATTATAACCTTGAATAACAGTATACCAGTGAGACTAATAAGGAATTTTGAGAAGAGAAAAATAATATCATGCATAAAAAAAAGTTTTGGGAGATTGTTTTATTACTTGTTTAGCCATCCAATAGCTTGTATAAGAACTGACCACATTATTACTATGTTCGTAAAACCCATTTTTTACTTTCACTAACAAAATAAAATTTTCGAGGCATATTGTGGTTGTTTTATGGCGCTTGATATAGGTTATTTCTCGTAAAACATATGTATTGAAAAACATAATCTGTAAACAAGTAGTACGTGTACAAGATTATTTAACTAACTCTTTTTTCATTTTATACACAGTAAATTATTCCTTACATATGAATAGACACGCATAGGTAAACTCTGTTGCAAAATTGTACAACTTTCAGATAGGTTAGTTTACCTATAAGAGAGGTTATTCGCAGCTCAGCGCCCAAGTAGGAGTGATCTTTATCTGGTAACGGGTCTCCTTATATACAAAAAGTCGTATTCCATCGACTCTCACGATAATCGATAATTATTTAGTTACAGCTGGTATTTGATAGGAGAAAGAAAACAGATGGAGGAATGTATAAACAAACAAACTACCAAACAATTTATTAAAATTGATAAATATAATAAGCAAAATTATTGGTTTAAATCAAATTAAAGTTTTATAGACCAAGCTAGTTTTTAATTACAAGTATTTGCCCGGTTAAGGCAAGTCTTTATCCTCTTTAAATCTGACGAAACTTTGTTACACTGGTGGTCTAGACTAGACTTGTATTGATTATTACAAAACGTTATAACTATGGTTTGTGAATTAGATTGAAATCAAATTAAGTGTAAATGTGGTCAATGGATATATATTATCGTATTTATTATTTTTTTATAGAGTTAGCTTAATCGCTCGGTATACGTAGGTAATGTCATAAGCTCAATTCTGAACACAAGGTATACACATTGCAAAAAGAACACATAATGTAAGAAGGTTATTTCTTCGATTTAATTAATTAATTCTTTCTGATGATGCCTTGACCGGTAAAAGCGCTCTTGCTTTGAAATTAAATGAAACTTTTTAAAAAACGAGTAATTATTCAGAAAATGTAAAAAGAAAAGATAGTTTTTTATTTAATTTCAAACCTTCTGCGTTCAAGTTTTTATAGAGCAAATACTAATAAACTATTATCATACTACTCAAAAATACATATTCACTGAAAATTACACAAACAAGCAGGAAATCAACACTTCATCAAACACAATCAGTGCTATAAAGGAAATGAGATAAGTTATCTCTATAAAGTGTTTATACTGGCAACATTTACCAGCAGTATGTTCTGGAAAGACCATTAAGTGGATAGTAAACCACAGAAACTGACCGTTGTTGGACTTGCTCCATGCCAAAGCACAAAACAAGCTACCTTTGGTATGCAGCTGTACCTTACATACACATCAGGCGTCCGACACCAGTAAATACACAATATAGTGCTATAAAGGAGTGAGATGAGTTATTCCTAAAACGTTTTATACTAAACACAATGGCGCAGTATGTTCTGGGAAAGACCATTATGGATAGTAAAACCACAGAAACTGACCGTTGTTGATTCTTGCTCCATGCCAAAGCACAAAACAAGCTACCTTTGGCATGCAGCTGTACCTATTACATATACCAGGCGTCCGACACCTCAGTAACACACAATATAGTTCGCTATAAAGTATGGAGAGCCATTCTATAAAGAGTTTATACTGGCAACATTTACCAGCAGTATGTTCTGAAAGCAATATGGATAGTAAACCAGAAACTGACTGTTATTGACTTGCTCCATGCCAAAGCACAAAACAAGTTACCTTTGGCATGCAGCTGTACTTATTACATACATCTAGGCGTCCGACACCAGTAACACACAATATAGTGCTATAAAGGAGTGAGATGTTATCTCTATAAAGTGTTTATACTGGCAACATTTACCAGCAGTATGTTCTGGGAAAGACCATTGCTGGATAGTAAACAACAGTTAACGTTGTTGATTCCTGCTCTATGCCAAGCTAATAAAACAAGCTACCTTTGGCATGCAGCTGTACCTATTACATACATCAGGCGTCCGACACCTCAGTAACACACACAACGGCTATAAAGGAGGAGATAAGTTATCTCTATAAAGTGTTTATACTGGCAACATTTACAGCAGCAGTATGTTCTGGGAAAGACCATTGTGGATAGTAAACCACAGAAACTGACCGTTGTTGATCTTGCTCTATGCCAAAGCACAAAACAAGCTACCTTTGGCATGCAGCTGTACCTATTACATACATCAGGCGTCCGACACCAGTAACACACAATATAGTGCTATAAAGGAGTGAGATAAGTTATCTCTATAGTGTTTATACTGGCAACATTTACCAGCAGTATGTCTGGGAAAGACCATTAAGTGGATAGTAAACCACAGAAACTGACCGTTGTTGGATCCTTGCTCCATGCCAAAGCACAAAACAAGCTACCTTGGCATGCAGCTGTACCTATTACATACATCAAAGTCCGACACCTCAGTAACACACACAATCTAGTGCTATAAAGGAAATGAGATAAGTTATCTCAATAAAGTGTTTATACTACCAACATTTTACCAGCAGTATGTTCTGGGAAAGACCATTAAGTGGATAGTAAACACAGAAACTGACCGTTGTTGGACTTGCTCCATGCCAAAGTGTCAAAACAAGCTACCTTGGCATGCAGCTGGACCTATTACATACATCAGGCGTCCGACACCTCAGTAACACACAACAGGTGCTATAAAGGAGGAGATAAGTTATCTCTATAAAGTGTTTATACTGGCAACATTTACCAGCAGTATGTTCTGGGAAAGACCATTAAGTGGATAGGTAAACAACAGAAACTGACCGTTGTTGGACTTGCTCCATGCCAAAGCACAAAACAAGCTACCTTTGGCATGCAGCTGTACCTATTACATACATCAGGCGTCCGACACCTCAGTAACACAATAATCTAGTGCTATAAAGGAGTGAGATAGTTATCTCTATAAAGTGTTTATACTGGCAACATTTACCAGCAGTATGTTCTGGAAAGACCATTAAGTGGATAGTAAACCACAGAAACTGACCGTTGTTGGATCTCCATGCCAAAGCACAAAACAAGCTACCTTTGGCATGCAGCTGTACCTATTACATACATCAGGCGTCCGACACCTCAGAAAACAGCGTCAACGAAGTGCTATAAAGGAGTGAGATAAGTTATCTCTATAAAGTGTTTATATTTGGCAACATTTTACCAGCAGTATGTTCTGGGAAAGACCATTAAGTGATAGTAAACAACAGAAACTGACCGTTGTTGGACTTGCTCCATGCCAAAGCACAAAACAAGCTACCTTTGGCATGCAGCTGTACCTATTACATACATCAGGCGTCCGGACACCCCAGTAACAATACACAATCTAGTGCGCTATAAAGGAGTGAGATAAGTTATCTCTATAAAGTGTTTATACTGGCAACATTTACCAGTATGTTCTGGAAAGACCATTAAGTGGATAGTAAACCACAGAACTGACCGTTGTTGGACTTGCTCTATGCCAAAGCACAAAACAAGCTACCTTTGGCATGCAGCTGTACTCTATTATACATCAGGCGTCCGACACCTCAGTAACACAAGCAATATAGTGCTATAAAGGAGTGAGATAAGTTATCTCTATAAAGTAGTTTATACTGGCAACATTTACCAGCAGTATGTTCTGGGAAAGACCATTAAGTGGATAGTAAACCACAGAAACTGACCGTTGTTGGACTCTGCTCCATGCCAAGCACAAAACAAGCTACCTTTGGCATGCAGCTGTACCTATTACATACATCAGGCGTCCGACACCTCAGTAACACACATAATGCTATAAAATGAGATAAGTTATCTCTCAATAAAGTGTTTATACTACCAACATTTTACCAGCAGTATGTTCTGGAAAGACCATTATGTATTAGTAAACCACAGAAACTGACCGTTGTGTTGACTTGCTCCATGCCAAACAAGCTACCTTTGGCATGCAGCTGACCTATTACACATCAGGCGTCCGACACCTCAGTAACACACAATATAGTGCTATAAAGGAGTGAGATGTTATCTCTATAGTGTTTATACTGGCAACATTTACCAGCAGTATGTTCTGGGAAAGACCATTAAGTGATAGTAAACAACAGAAACTGACCGTTGTTGACTTGCTCCATTAAAGCACAAAACAAGCTACCTTTGGCATGCAGCTGTACCTATTACATACATCAGGCGTCCGACACCTCAGTAACACACAATCTAGTGCTATAAAGGAGTGAGATAAGTTATCTCTATAAAGTGTTTATACTGGCAACATTTACCAGCAGTATGTTCTGGGAAAGACCATTATGGATAGTAAACAACAGAAACTGACCGTTGTTGGACTTGCTCCATGCCAAAGCACAAAACAAGCTACCTTTGGCATGCAGCTGTACCTATTACATACATCAGGCGTCCAACAGTTTGAAGTTTGAATGTCTTAAAATATAAATCAACGAAGGTTTCAAATCATGTAAAGGTTTGAACAAAAGTAAGTTTGTACTAATGATTTGCAAATTTCGTCTCATAACATTACTGGTGCAATTTTAGTGGTTTTAAAACTTTTGAAATGTGTACATTTTCCTTTTTTGTAAATGCAGAAGTCCTTTTAAAACTTACAAACTTATTAAATTGTACCATTGAAATAACGAAATTGAATATTTTTTATAATAACATAGTCTATGCGTTTTTAATGTAAGTCTTATGTGGTAAAACATTAAAAAATAATGTAGTACACGATTCGGTTGTCTAATCTTAAACCTTAATTAGAAAAAGACTAGTACCTTTTAATGCAACGAAAGAAACTACTATTATGCATAATATCAAAAGAATTCTATTACCGTATTTTGAAATGTTCATGTTATCATGTTAAAAACGTGCCGCATCTTTTACACAGTCTACAAGATAATGTTTGCGTTGTAAACTACTGGCTTAATGTTGACAATATCAAAAAGGCACCTTAGCTACTAATTTACCGTTACTTGATGTATATATTATACACTCTGGCATATGTGTTCACTACTAAAGCTACTGATCACACATATCTACCGGGCACGCTTACAGTGGCAGTGTAGTTAATAAAAACACAACGAGCAAGAGTTTAGAACGATTATATTTGTATTGCACTTAACATTCCATAGGTCACCATAGGCTTGATTATGCTAAATAAACAAAAAGTTAAATTAGTTAATTGCAAACGTGACATAACATTATATTAGCGAAAGAACAGCTTAGGAGCAATAAAACTGTTACCGCTAAATTCACTTCTCCTCCTTGACTTTTATTTTTAAATCGCGGTACAAAAATTTTAAAACAGTCATTGTTTACTGTGAATAATAACACTTAGGACTTTTTTACCAGGAAAACACATTAATTTTGTCATCGAACCTGTCGTTACCTAAATATTGTACATTTTCTAGTTTGCGTTTATACAGTTCTCACCACTTACAAAATTCTGAGTAATAAATAATTTATTGAGTCTATAATGTTTCAATGGTGTAGTGAAAGGTAACCTTTCCATTCGAATATAATATCATCTTTTCAATTTTTACAGTTAGTGCTCCCTGAGAAAGTGGAATAGAGATAATAACGTGCCTGCAGTAGTAGTTTCTAGGCTTGCAGATGCTTGCAGCATGCTCCACTAAGACACTGACAACTGCATATAGTTAGTATGTGTTACATAGTGTTTATACAGAAGTTACACACAGTGTTCCTTGGGGAAGTGGAATAGAGATAATTACATCACTGCAGCACACAGCCGAGGGCCAACAGCTTATTGCACACACTAGCAACAAACCAATCACTGATGTAGTCCAATTGCTTTGCATTTCGTTAGTTATACAAAGGTACATGGCTTCAATCTCTGCACGACCATTGCAAGTGCAATGTAAAGTAGACAAAACTGAAATGGGATAGGTTGACTGGGACTAGTGGCGTGGTCCTGTAATCCAGCTTCATGGTGGTCAGGTTTTGAGGATGATATAGGTCTAAAGCGGCTCAGATAGTCTCAGTGATCATCTGATGATACCCGCATCAACTCCCACTATCGTTTAGACAATCAGACCATCGCCTGCGTGGTTCGGAAGTCACGTTAAGCCGTCGGTCCTTGTATTTCCATTGGTCATTGGGCTATTAATTAATTACCCATTCTAAGGAAGAGTCGGCCTTAGTTTGTAACAAGACTACACCTCATAACTGACTACTACCACTCATCACACTTATCCCTCAACACATATTTGCCTTAAAATACCCTAATGAGAGTGGTCGGCATCTCAAATGGCGGTGAAGGTTTGTTTTAATAATACCAAAATAAAGCTTTCGATTAAAAGAGGGAATGGTCAAAATACATGTCAAAAAGTAATAAAACAGCAAATCAAACGTACTTTCCCAGTGACAAGTACATTGTATCTGGAAACAGCTTCTTATTAAAATTTCAAAACAACATAAAAGTACTCATAAGAAATCCAATAGTAAATTTTGGCAAAATATAAAATTTCTCATTGGATTATTTGTGGTACTTTTATGCTTAGTATATTCATAATCATATTACCATATCGTTATTGTTTTAATTCTACTTGTTACGTTAATTATTGAAAGAGGGGTTGTTAATAGTACTATAATAATAAGCTAAAACGAATTCGTATCAAAAGACAGTAGACCTACTAGAAGATAATTCGATGAAACAACATATTGAGTTAACCTTTCTCTACCAACTCTACCTACCTATTTCCTCCTGTAAAACCGTAGTGCTGATTGTACCTGTAGTGAAGTGTGGTGAGCTGCGGGCAGAGAACTTATGTTTGCCGAGCATTAATACAGCAGTAGGTGGCTTTAACTTTCCTCATAGCAAAGTTGCAGTAAATGTTACGTAATATAGTGAACACAATTCTTTCTAAGGTTAGAGTGAACCGTCCGTAGTTTTCTTACGTATTTACTCGTTATTTCCAGAAATTTAATACATTGTTAAACAACTGTATAACCATTGAAAAATATTGAAAGAATATTGAAATTCTAGCTAAAAAAAGAATGATTGAAAGAGTAATTCTTTAAAGGATGGCATTTAATGGTCATTCACGTGGTATAACGAGTTTAACATGTTAAATGGCTAAATACGTGTATTGAGCTAATCGGATTTTCCAACTTTTTTAGTACATCGCGAGTATCGTATGAATAGTTCAGTATTATCGTATGTAACTAAGTTATGTTAGTCAAAACCATGGGTTTAGAATTCATTGTTTATTTGTTACATTTATTCGTAAAAGATACGCCCAGGCAACAGGAAAGTTATATCAAATTATTATTTTAATCTAGTACTGTTTACCCAAGTTAGCTTAGTTTCAAAGCAAAGTTAATGTGTGATAAATACCACGTCAAAGGTAGCTTGTTTCTGGTCTTGATTGACCGGGTCCAACAACGATTATTAGTGTCTATTGTTTACTGTCGGTATGGTAGATCTGTTGTTCACAATATATACATTTATATTAGTATTGCCGAAGTAACTCATATACAACTTGAAACACTAACTACTTTAAAGATATATGTTTCATGATGTGGGTTAGTTGTAAAATATAGTACTAAAGATTCTAAACCTTTAAAACGCATTAGTCAGGATGTATAAAACAGCACATGACTTGGAACTAGTTAGGCAACAGCCTGAATGTTTTGCTATAGGTTTACTGAATAGTTTATGAGTGTTTGTAAGCAAGGCTCAACCCACAAGAGACTGCACAAGCCCTCTCTGAGTGAGAGCTCAGCTTAGCTAGTGGTTTACTGGCCTAAACTCGCAAAACATTTTCATCTTTGAATTACTGTCTCGGTAACCACAACAGTACTTGCGTAAGTATAAAATTAACACTATTACTGTGATATTTCAAAACATGTGAAACGTAGCATAATTTTCGTTACTTAATTTTTTGCATGTAATTAAAATATAACAAAGTAGCGGAAGCAATGGAAAGGATATATATATATGCCCAGCTTGAATTGTATACGAAAGTATTGTTGGTATTTGTATACTGAATTAGTATTTACACAAGTTTATTATGAAATAAAGGTAGGAACACTTTCAAATGCTTTAAACACTTAAAAAATGGATCTCCCTACTTAAAATTAAATTGACAAAACCACTTTTTCTAATTAAATAAAGAGAGCACTTTTAAGCACAAAACTGCTACATTCAAATAAACACCCTAGAGCTCCTCAAGGAGGTAAATTTTGAAAATCAGGACTTCAGCGAAATAACAGAGTTTATAATACTATTTGGGACTAACAATAATGAAGTGAAACGAAATACCTTTTGTTGAAGGATTTCAATTTTAAGTAAATTAGAAAAAAAAACAACTCAGTTTAAATGTCTTATTTGTAAGAGATTAATTCCTTTTTTACACAACTGAAATATAATTGGCTGGCGAAAACTGCTATAAAGCCTTCATTAAAAATAACTAGACGAACTATTATTTATCCAGCTAAAAGGAATCATGATACAGTCATCTTCCAAACTGTTGTAGAAACAATGTTTTAAGTGGTTTTAGGAATATAAAACTGCAGCCAAATTTCGAGCTTGAAGTCATATTTAAAACCTTACTTGTTTAAATCAATTAGGTTCATGATAAACAAGTTCTTATATAAACTAAGAATAACAGAACTATCACAAACATGTATTATAAGCTACCCCATTTGTAGACAATGGATTACCCTGAGGTTTGCCTAACCTAAAATAAACATTGTTATTTGTAGTTAAACAAATTCTTTTAATTTAGATAATTTTAAAAAGATAAATCAGCGGTCTTCGGATAGTTAACTTACGTCTCAAAGTACCCAAGTATTCATGGCTCATTAGTTTAACATAATCTTGACTTTACCTCGTTGGTTACAATATATATGGGAAACAAAATTTTCCAAAGGTACAAGATCACTTAGTTAGATTCTTCACTATTTTAATAGCCTAAGAGATGAAATTGTTCAAAGTGTCTCAATTCATATTTTATAAATTAATACAAATTATTTCAAATATGAATTTGTTGATAGTGTTTGGAAACAACATTATATCATTACGCAATACTAACGTTAGTTAAATGATATTTACAGTATTAAAAAGTCTCTTCCTTAGTAATTTGTGTATCATACATATTATGTAACTTAGTTTCAACATTTTCAACATTACAAAATGTACCTAGTTTTATTCTTGAAGTCCACTCTTAAATTATCAGCTGACTCATTACAATTTGAATTCAATTTCTACGTGTAAGAAACGTACAAATTAAATATTATCTGGACTTGAAATATAATTTAACAAGAGCTAGAGTTAGGTTAATTAAAAGAGAGCAAAATTAACAACCAAATATTTTGAAGCTATTATAATTACGGTATTTTTAAACTTGCCTAAAATATTTAAATCACACGGACAATTAAAAACACAGCCTAACTAATTTGTTATTCGAATCGTTAATTAAAAAAGCATTGTGAATTACTGTTTTAAAGCAGCGAATGTAATTAGAGGACCTGTAAGTTATGTTAGTTATTCTGACAACTTCGCTAAAACAGTTTAATTACTAAGAAAAATTTCTATTACTGGTTTGTTCTTTGTATTTACGGAAGAAGTTCTGGCGTTACAACGCAAATAATATGTATGAGAATATCCTTCTTTGTAACAAATGGAACTTCAAAGCCAAACCCAGATACGCCCAATTTTTTAGCTAGATTTTTAAAAAGAAGAGAGCATCTCAACAAGATAACTAGCCCTGCTATACAATATCTGGTTGTTAAAAGTGCAACCTCATCTAGCCTAATTGAATCACCATTTATCAACAATATCTTATTCATATCTTGGAAGACCGGACCTTATTAGATTATTTAGACGTTTAAAACATCAAACTGTCTTTTTAACAAAATTGTTTAGTCTGAGGCTTTTCAAATGCATGGCATTCATCGTCAGAGACTCTCAGCAACTGAAGGAAATAATGATTTTAAACTAATAGTAATTAACAATAATTAACACATGCTACGAACTATTAAATGATTCAAACTAAATAAAAAAATAATACTAGTTGATTTTGTTCCGATATTATAAGCAACGGAATTTCGAAACGCTCCAGGCTCGTTGTTAACTAAATAATCTTTATTCTTCTTCATGAACAATGATTCGTATGCATCTTATAATTTTGATTTTACTTTTTTATATATAACTTTTGATAAATGATGTCCTGATTCTAGAGTGTTTTGCAATCGATTTATCTTCTTTGTTATATTTAAAATTATATGTGTGATCTTTTAATCTTACTTTAATATTCCTTTGGTTTGTCCGTATTTGCAGTCGCAGTTATTACATGGTATTTCACATATATATTTGATACATATTTTGAATTTTGCCTTCAGGGTTGCCAAGTATAGATTTTAACTTATTTGTATTGAACAAAAAGTGTGTAAGCTATTCAGAGTATTTTTGGTACTTAGTTGGTATGGACCTTCATCTAGCATATCTTTGAACTCTTTTATAGTAATAATTTTATCCAGTATTGATGGTATTCTTTTATCAGCTTTTAAGAATATTATTTTTCAAACCTTTATAATGTTTAATTCGTTTTCTACTGGATTCGAGATCGTAACGTTTCAAAGATTCAAAAACATCCGAAGTATTAGCGGATTTTGTATTGCCCAACAATATACAATTGTATTGGTACCATCAAGAGTCCACCCTACAAACAATCATGATCTACAAGAATCGAACACAAGTTAATCTAGATTCTGCCATAGAGAAGCTCATTAAAATTTCACCAGTTGCTTAAGTACTAGAATGACCTTTATATAAACATTACCTATACGGCGTGGAAATAACTTAATTAAAAACAAGAATTAACTGAAAGGTTTCCGAACAATTTTAGGTTTTTATACAATTTGTGAATGCAGCGACATTTTAAAGATGCGAATTGCTGCAATGCAGTCTCTGACTCAACAGTATCACATCTGTTGTTTTAGACCAATGCTATCATTATTCAAACAAAATAAACCGTATATTCATTTGAGGGTTGGTTTTCATTTAGATATTTTGGTTCATGAAACGTGAAAGAAAGAAGAGCAACGTGCTTGTGATGGTTGAGCTATTGTTACTTTGTCATAACCACCAACTTAAATATCATATTCCATAACGACATGTTTCAAGAAGCTTTTATCATTATTAGTGAATTGAAGAAGTTCGGAAATCTGTAGTTGTGGAACAAACTTTGCCGCAGTTTAAGTTTTCCAATAACATTTTATTGTAATAGATAAATACTGCATTATCCTGCCATTCGTGGACTTTTACTTTACTAAATCCTTAAAATCTCTGAAAGAGTTTATTTCTGTTCCTAATCCCCATCAGTGAAACATTTCTTGTGCTCATTACAGAGTAAAAATAAAACAGCTGAGACTTTCTGTAGACGGATTCTCGCATTCACGTATTCAAAGAATCTTTTTAGGTCAAAGAAATAAGAGGCTTAATGCGGGAGTCGACCAATTTGTATCTGATATATTATGAAGAAAAAGAGCTGTCTAACTTTAGTTTCTCAAGCTTTGACATATTTTATACGACTTTAGCGCTTATGAACATTCATACATTTGACCTTTTTAAGTTTATCTTGCCCTAATAACCAGCTTTGTGAATAATGATAGGCATTAGAAAAAACAGACTAACTTGTCTCTGTTAATATTATTTTAATCCTGTAGGCTATAACTTTAAACAACAAAAACCAGTGCACGGTTCGATTTCGTCATACAAAACTGATGTCCTTTTGTCCTAACAAAAAGTCGCAGACCTGGCGGTCATCTTGATTTGTGACGTTATTTAGAAGCTTTGAAACACTCTGAGGCAAAATAGTTCGTTACTACATAGTTGTGAGGATGTACCTTTACACTAAATCTTACGAGATGTCAGGTGCTTCTGACTTAGGTGCGGGTAAGACTTCTGAGCAGTGATAGCTTTTCCTCCCGATGGTCACTTCCCGTGGTTCGGAAGTCCTGTTAAGCCGTTGGTCCATTTATTAGTAGTTGGGCTATTATTAATTACCCAATCTGGGGAACAGTCGGCCCTAGTTTGCAACAAGACTACACCACATCACCCATCATTCCATATTCACCTTAAAAACCCTCTAGGAGTGGTCGGTGTCTCCAATCAAAGTATCAAAAGAATGAAAAGATACATGTTTCAGTAGTTATTTATAAAGTCATCATTATTAAGACAGTTAGACATGAGCTATACCAATACTATACGGCGTACTATATCTTTTTATCCTAATTCATTTAAACTTGTGTGGGAAAAAATTGTTTGTTACAATATCAAGTACCTTTCTCACGTCTTCTGCAAAAGGGAGAATTCATCCGTGAAACCTTAGAAAGTCAGCTGGGATTGACTTTGCCTTTAGACTTTGTGCAGAAAGCGTAGAGTAAATCAGTTTTCTATTCCACGAGAAAATCTCTACATAATTTTGTTTGTTTGTTTGTATCAAGGATGATAGAAACTATAGCTTGTTTGCTAGAGATATGACCAATAAGGTCGAAATGTGATTACTAAAATATATTAAATTTAATTTGTTATATCATAAAATTATAACTGCAGATAATGTCAAAAAGTATTTTAACATTATCTGCAGTTAAATTGTTTTACTTCCTTTAAATTATTTATAATGAAGACAAACCAATAATTACACATACATTGAAACAGGTGTTGTATTAAAAACTTATGATAAATAGTATACTGAAATTTAAACATTTTGTAAATTATAAACACATTGCAGCCTTTTGATGAAATAATGTAAATGATTGTTTTGCAAATCATAAGGAAAATGTAGTACTTTCTACTACTTAGCTACTCTATCTGCCATTTGTGTTATGAAAAGATTTTCTGCTAACGCCAAACTTGAAAACAACAATTGATTGTTGACGTCGTAGCCTTCAAACCCAATGTCATAGATTACCCAAAGACTAAATAGGGTCTACGACATATATTTTGAAAGTAAGAGTTACCTACTATCGATTTGACTCCAAACATATAGACAAGAAAACCCCACTGGAACTACATAACTAAGAATACTAAGAAACATATAATAACAAATTTATGAAAAAGGTTATGACAAATTTAGAAGGTCCGTACTAAGTAATAACATAGTCAAAATGCTATAATGGCCTAGATCTCAGCTTGTTATACATAGTATTGAAAACCTTTTTTTCATTTTATATTAATTTTATGCGAACAAGTTTTATTGAAATGTGTTTTTTAACTGTTAGAGATAGTGTGTTTACAGTTAAAAAGGGAAAGTCCGAAAATACTAGTTTTTGTAAATAAGCTAAAGCCATAATAAAATTCAATATAATACTCAAGCCAATTGTATAAATTGTTGCCGTTTGACTCTGAAGGTGTTGGGAAGCTAAAAAAGGCAAACCGGTTTGTTCTACAAAGTTTGGACGATAAATGAATAGCCCTATTTCGTAAAAAAAATTCGCTAATATAATCTGTAAAACAAACTGACTTGTTGTAAACAAAAGCCCTAAGTAACAACAAAATTAATGTATTCCAACAGATACAATTTGTTCAGAATATTCCTGGATGTCACTGCTCTTAACATAACAGTTTGTATTAACTGTTCAACTAGACGTTTAGAAACTATGTTAACAAGTTTCATTAAAAATGTACAAACATGTAATTTGTAAAAAGTTTTTGTCATATTCATCAATAAAATATCATATTACGTATATGGATTTGACGCAACATTGTAAAATCAATCTGGCTAAGCTTTCTTAGTTCGGAAAATCACATAGTAAATGATAATATTAAAATTGGTTTCTTAGCAACGTTATAGTTATTCGAAAACAAAAATATTGCTTTATACGTGTAAGTGGACGTATCCTGTACTGTTCTTTACCTCTACACCCTCAACACAACTTTCAAGTAAGTTTCCAGTATTGCTACCCATACGTCATAGTGTAAGCTTTTAATACTAACTATATGCTCGTTATAATAAAAGTGACAAGAATCATTAAAACTGCCAGTACGGGAATTAAGGTACCTGGGTTAGGTGTTTACTCAAGGTTTACTGTTCTACCAGTCATATGCAATTTTTACGTTACAAGTAATAACTGTATAAGAACTATGGAACAGTTTCGAATGTTTCATTTTTGAAGTTACATGAACAACTTTTAAAGTTAGAACACAAATTTTGTCCTTGGTCTTTGCGAAGAATGACAACTATCCACTACAATCACGCCACGTTAATGTGTTATGTACAGGGGATTACCGTACTGGCAGTAGTTTGGGACAAAGGTATTCTTCATATTCGGCTCAACTGTATTAGTAGTTTTACTGTAATAAACTTAACTTTTAGCACAATTTCGTTTAACTTTGAGAACACAGTTCATAGACCGTGTTCTCGCGGCAAGACATTTTACTGCCAATTTACATGTTTTCGTCCTGTCGTAATATTCTGTGCTTAGGTTGTGTCAACTGATACACTTCGAGTGTTTTATTACATTTATTTCTCACTTATACTTGTAGTACAAAATGTACCAACTCTAAATACTTGGAGAAACTAGTTTAGGTTGTTTCCAAAAGATGGCAGAACAGTGGCTAGTTTTGAATTATAACATTTATTTTATTGTCGCAAACCTCCGTACATTGTTGTCTTTTACATTTGTTTTTTGTTTACCTTATATTTACTTTTTTCAGCTCTGTTTCATTTTTATGCCCGAAAACATTATGAAAAACTGAATGATGTGGGAGCAATATCATCTGACATGATCAACATTGGAGGAATGTCATGTTCGTGTGTCAATATACCTTATGTGGTAAACTGAATGATATTTATTGTAAAATAAGCTCTCGACACTTTCAAGCCAAAATATGTATGTTTGAACCTAAGTAAAGGTATAATATAAAGTTAAACTGTGACAGTTTTTTTAATAAATAAATAACTTTATTTGTCATGTATAAAAATGTACTTACAAAAAGCAAAACAAATCAAAATATAAAACAAATAGAACAAACCTATGCATTCTACCTCCATCATTACGAACCAATTTAAACTTATCTCATCGCGTATGCATGAATGACCGTCAATGGAGTTTGAGTTATGTATGGTCGGTGTTAGATCAAATACTAGCAAGTTTAATTAATGCTCAAAACTATACATACGTTACATCGGTTTATTTAGCAGGTTTTAGATGTTTATGTGTTTTGATTTTAAAATAAAAGTTAACATTGAAGTCTTTCAAGCTTGATTACATTACTTTCGACATAAAATGAGCTAAAATGTCAATTAACACAACTGTAGAATAAAATAAATAAACATTTTAACAAAAGATAATTATAAATATTGTATTTAAGTTACATTTTATAGTTAATACAATTTAATTTTTATACTAATACTTAACTTAAAACAATATAAGAAAAGGTTGTATAGTCAAAGCAAAATAGAGAATATTTGTTACATCTATACAGAAAAAAATGCTCATTTGCTATTTGTAGACTTTGTGATACATGAAAATTAAAACCTAAGACACCTTTGTATTGTTGATCGTGACAAAACTCACAAATAAATCCTTTCATGCTGCAAACTTAGATTTGGCACATCACTTTCAAACTAAATTCTTAACTAAATTGATATTGGTTATCCCAAACACAAAGTGACACACCCCAAACAACAATGTATTGTAACAACGGGAGAAATAGAGAAGGATATCAGCATAATGTCAATAAGCAAGAATAATCAGAATGAAGGTCCCAATACTATGGAAATCGGACACCGAGGGTGTCGTTAGTTTGTTTCGTACACTCATTTACTTGTGTTGTGTTGCTATATCTACTCATATGTCAATTTAGACATGTTTGCTATGTAGAAATAAAATGGCCTTTGAGAAAACGTTAAAAATATGGGTGAACAGTTATTTTCAACTACGAATATGTAGTGTGAGAAAGCTGAACGAGTAATGTAACAGTTAAAGTGTCTTGAAACCTTGTTTGTATATTCATTTTAGCTAGGTTACCGGTCTCAATGAACTTCTTGTTGCAATATTTACATTTTAATTTTGTACAATGGCACTATTGCGATTGAATTAACTTATTTAAATGTATTCTTCTTTATCAAGATCAAATCTGTATTGATTTTTATATAACTTTTTTGAACTTGAGTTATTTTTAGAATACCTATGTCGTAGGTATTTGTGGTTAGATATCTAAATTTATACTAGAAAAGTTAATTATATGTTCCACAACTTTTCAGACAACCTCTAGGATCACAAATTAAGGCTTTAAATATTCAAATAAAATATTTTAATAAAAGTATATAAGCTTTTCTAATTCCAATAAGACTGAGCTTTAACCATGAACACTCTTAATTTGTGGTTAAATATCTACATTTATACTACGAAAAGCAATTATATGTTCTAACTTTTCAGACAACTCTAGATCACAAATTAAGGCTTTAAATATTCAAATCAAATATTTTAAATAAAAGTATATAAGCTTTAATTAAGTAATTCCCAATAAGACTGAGCTTCTAACCATGAAAACACAAACACGTTAGGTATTTGTGGTTAATATTACATTTATATACGAAAATTATATTCAACAACTTTAATTAGATCACTCTTAATATTTCATACTTTTAAATAGTTTAATCATTTAAGATGAGTTAATACACAATACGTTTAGCTAAATAAGACACTTATGTGATTGTAATAGTTAATTCTTGATATTTATCAATACTACACTCGTTATGATACTCATTTACTTTTAAAAATATATTTTCAACCACAAATATGTGAGGAATAATTGAATAAATAATGGAACTGTTAAAGTTTCTTTAAACCTTGTAACTTCATTTCAGCTAAGTAACCGTTATCGAAAAATAATTTCTTGTTGCAATATTTTAACTTTGATCTGTATATCGAACAAAGGAACTTTTAAAATTGTATTATTTAGTTTAAGTGAATTCTACTTTATCGATATTGACGTTAAGTAATTATGTTAAGAATAGCCACTTAGTTAGTATTTGTGGATATTGAAGAAAGATGAATGCTATTTTCCGAAACGCTTTGAGAAACCACTACCAAATAACACAATCGCGTTTAACTAAATTATCAACAACATTTTCTATGCTTTGATTTAAAAAAGTTAAACTCTCGATAATTTCTTTTAAGTATACACAAAGCATAACAAAGAATTGATGACGTTAAGGACAACATGTACACGTGAGTAATGAGTGGGGTATGTTGGTTCAACCACCAACTACTTACTCATAGTGTCCGTGGTGAACAGCAGTTTTGTGTCAACCAACATGTCCACCACTTTCCAGGTCTGTGTCATTTCAGTCTGTTCATTCATTTTCAATAAATTCATGTCTTAACTACGGGCTTGATTAGGAGTATTCATTTGTGTATACAGATTGTTTAATGCTAAACTGTATACATATAATTGGAAAAGATCGTTCACAGAAAGGGCTACTTTTAGTATATCAATATTAGGCTGATCATCACGATAGTTTCAGGACTGAGTTATATATGTATAAATATTTAGTCCAAAAGTTAATGTTACTCTAAATAAACACATACAAAAAAAAGTACTAAAGACTTTCAAAATTTTTACTAAAAATTTTATTTAGACAAAATTATTTATCACCTGCCTAAAACAATTACTTTTTCCATATGTGTTTATTTAGAATTGTATTTAATGTAACCTAGATGTAACAAGACTATATTTGTATACACTTGATAATGGCTCATCCTGAAATTAAGTAATAAAAATTTGATCCAGGGTACTATTAACTTCTTTAATAGTTGTATACATATAAATATAAAGATGTTTTATTTATAATAATGTAGCCAACGCCATTTAGCATGAAGCATAACATTATAGTCCAAGAACCCCAAGCCATCGGTAATTGACTACTAGAAAAGATACGTTCAAACGGTTTGCACCAAGACGGGACAACATTTCATTTTCACTTCCTTCCAGCTGTGATTTTCTCTTCCGAGAAATTGTCATTTACGGAGGTTTGCTTCAATCTCTTTTCCAATAGATAGCAACATCGAACTTGAAATGTAAAGGTTGGAGCTGTTTACTTCGACAAATATACCCACTTACAAAACTTCTTAAAAAGAATCAAACTAGAAATTTTTCATTTAAAAAGATCTGGAATGAAAATACTTATTTCCAGAATTATATAAACGTGAGAAATCTTAAACACAAGTTCAGCTTTCCTCTTGTAAACAGAGATAATGAAATTTTCACTAAAGGCAATGTAATCAGTTTAAACGTAAAGTTGCGTGTTTCCTGAGCCTAAAGCTGAACTTTGCACCTCTGTTTCTTAACTGTTGAGAAACACCAGGTAACAAACCCATTACTTGCAAAAAATATCTTTGAAAGCTAAGACACAAATTACAATAAATTGGCAAGAATTTACAATATTTTAAACAGTCTTCAAGTGGATGAAATTAAATAAAGCGTATTTTAGGTGCTTCTGAAATATTTTAGCGTGAAAGGTGATCTAATGGTATATATAAAAGCATTTAAAACAATACGTAACAGTGAAACCATGTGTCTTCTGATGTTGATTTTCAATTTGCAGTTACCGTGCAGCACACGTTTGTAAAGCCGCTAATGGTTTTCAAATATTTCATACGTTTTTGTCACCACTTGCAAAAAATATTTGTTTCTGGTTAGAGTAAGCACAGGACTAACACAATAAGTAACACTACGTATACACCTTTTGCGAATCGATAGTAAACAACCTCTATCATAAACTAGAAAACCCTGTAACGTTCCTATTTTCATATAATTTAGGTGAAGTTGACTACGAACTCTTTTGAACTCAGCTGTTTCTACCGTTACGGTTAAATGACAAACAACAATTACTAATGTTAACGTGGAAAATCTCCAGTACATTTCACACTTTATTGCTCTCATTCACCACCTCCTAAACATACAAACCCCTTAAAAAAGTAATAAAAATTTAATAAGACCTAACAACTAAAACTGAAACTTAACAATCGATGGTGGGTTGGATTGATATCGGTGTCTTTGATTGTATTTAATGTAACCTAGATGTACTAGACTATATTTGTATACACTCTGATAATGAACTCAGTCTGAAACTAGTCTGTAATTAAAATTTGATCCAGGGTACTTCATTGTTAACTTCTTTTATAGTTGTATACATAAATATAAAGATGTTTTATTTATAATAATGTAAAGCCAACGCCATTTAGCATGAAGCATAACATTATAGTCCAAGAACCCCAAGCCATCGGTAATTGACTACTAGAAAAAGATACGTTCAAACGGTTTGCACCAAGACGGGACAACATTTCATTTTCACTTCCTTCCAGCTGTGATTTTCTCTTCCGAGAAATTGTCATTTACGGAGGTTTGCTTCAATCTCTTTTCCAATAGATAGCAACATCGAACTTGAAATGTAAAGGTTGGAGCTGTTTACTTCGACAAATATACCCACTTACAAAACTTCTTAAAAGAATCAAACTAGAAATTTTTCATTTTAAAGATCTGGAATGAAAATACTTATTTCCAGAATTATATAAACGTGAGAAATAAACACAAGTTCAGCTTTCCTCTTGTAAACAGAGATAATGAAATCTTCACTAAAGGCAATGTAATCAGTTTAAACGTAAAGTTGTGTTTCCTGAGCCTAAAGCTGAACTTTGCACCTCTGTTTCTTAACTGTTGAGAAACACCAGGTAACAAACCCATTACTTGAAAATATCTTTTGAAAGCTAAGACACAAATTACAAATAAATTGGCAAGAATTTACAATATTTTAAACAGTTTTCAAGTGGATGAAATTAAATAAAGCGTATTTTAGGTGCTTCTAAAATATTTTAACGTGAAAGGTGATCTAATGGACTATATAAAAGCATTTAAAACAATGCGTAAAAGTGAAACCATGTCTTCTGATGTTGATTTTCAATTTGCAGTTACCGTGCAGCACACGTTTGTAAAGCCGCTAATGGTTTTCAAATATTTCATACGTTTTGTCCCCAATTGGAAAAAATATTTGTTTCTGGTTAGAATGGCACAGACCTAACACAATAGTAACACTACGTATACACCTTTTGCGAATCGATAGTAAACAACCACTATCATAAACTAGAAACCCTGTAACGTTCCTATTTGCATATAATTAGGTGAAGTTATGACTACGAACTCTTTTGAACTCAGCTGTTTCTACCGTTACGGTTAAATGACAAAACAACAATTACTAATGTTAACGTGGAAAATCTCCAGTACATTTCACACTTTATTGCTCATTCACCCACCTCTCCTAAACATACAAACCCCTTAAAAAGTAATAAAAGTTTAATAAGACCTAACAACTAAAACTGAAACTTAACAATCGATGGTGGGTTTGGATTGATATCGGTGTCTTTGATTGTCTTTATTCGTTATAAGTTAAGGTAGAACAGAATCCAATTGAAATAAATGCTATGGCAATAAGATATAACAAATATATCAAGAGTATCCTTGATCAATTTTTCATTTTGCACAATACCGGTTTTAAAACTCATTTCATCTTCATCCTTACTTGTACTCACGGCTGAATATGAGATGAATCTCGAAACCAATCTCTTGTAAAATTAAAAATTGTTCAAGGATAACCATATTACTTTTGTTAAATCCTATAATAAGTTACATAGTTGAATACTGATTTGTATGGCTAATATTTTCGATAAAACCCACATACACCTTTTTTTATGGTAAAACGAGGAAAATATGTGAGCTTAGTAAATTACACTTCCAATCATCGAACTAAGCTCGAAAAATGTTCCCAACAGTAATAAAGTATTGTTGAAAGGTTTTCATTTTAAACTCAAAGCCAAGTTTCCTAGAGAATGGAAAAGTGCCAAGTAATAAGGGTAGCTTGACGTCTGTTTCCCTGAACTAGCTGCACCTTTTATCTCATACTTCTGAGATCTTACTTTCGAGTTTTCAAGAAACATGTTTGAGAAAAGGACTCTTTATAACTTATAACATATTCTCATTTATGTACAGTATACAAACTAAAGTTTAAAAATCTTACATTAACTTTAAACAAATGTATAATGATTGTTTTTTCATCGAATTTAAATACAAACCCTTAAAGGATTAAAACTATGTCCTTAAATGGTTGATTCAGTTAAATAAGTCAAGTAAAAACCAAATTTCATATTAAACTCACCTTAAGCTCAAAGCATCACATTGTAGTTTGTTAAATCCACTTAGGTCAAGGCTTTGTGAATATTTGGCCAGTTTCTCAACACGGTATTCTCTAAGTTAAACCGCTGCTGGCTGTTTTGCTGTTATATGGCAAGAATGGTATGGGCAATGTATATTATGTAACTAACACAAATCAATAATCCGTAACGTAATAATCTTATCTTTATTCTTTATTGAATAGTACTAAATTTTACTTTCGTTGACCTCAAAGTTTTAACATTTCCATTAATGTGCAACAGTTCCTTTACAATATTTCCCAACTGAGAGTAAGCTAGTGGACGATTACTAATACAAAATTTATAGTTATAGAGAAGAATAACTAGAGATTTAATTACAATAACGATAATTTAAAGTCATCTCATATAGAAACGCAGCTGGTTTTGAGTGTTGAACTTATATTTTATACTGTCGAATTCAACGTAAAAAATTAAAACTCTCAATAGAAAACATCACAAATATCAACCATATCAAATATACGCAATAATCAATAACGATGAAGGCTCTTTATAAACTACCGGGTGATTAAAATGAAACAGACGGTAGGATAGCTTCTGGAAAATGTTTTTTATGTTAAATAATTACTAATGATTATATAGAAGAGTTCTTTAAGTTTTTTGAAAATATGTATTCCGGTTACTGATAGTTCTTGGAAGAAGAACGACCCGTAAACCTTTTCACAAGATAAAGCGTAAACACGTTCACTTTAAGAGAATCGCGTATATGCTGTACAGAGTCTCTTGGTTTCCTGTTCCCCATAATCGTGCATTATCTCTATTAGGTTTTCCACTATTGTAAAAGTGCATCGCCACTGATATTTAACAATGTGTCAATATTTTCAAGATATTGTTGAATTTCCCATAAAAATGTACGTACAAATGTCATTGTCATTTAAACTTTGCACAAACTGTAATTTATTAGGTGTCATTTTCAAACGCAGAATTTTCCATTATAATTTATCAACATAAACTTTTAGAAAGTCCCCACAAACCTATTTCACTTACTATGTTGAAACACATCAGTTTAATTCTGTGGAGGCTGTTGAAGTTTACTATTTTATTTGTAATCACCCGGTATTATACACATTTAAAGAAACTATGAAAGAAACGCTTGAGATTTTCTTTTTACCATTTCATATATAAGCTTTCAATTACTGTTCCACTTCTATATCCACCCCGTTCATTTTACAACATAAGTGATCGAAATTTTGAAGTTGTAATTCTGCGTTTCAATGAAATAACCAACCTGACGTACGTGTACGAATCTACTTGGTGTAACGAATGTGTATGTACAGTTAGAAAATACTATTTTCGTGATGAACGGATTGTATCGACTTAAGATCAATATACTTAGTTTGTATGTCACAAAAGAAGTCCAGTACATTAGAATATTAGTGGAACTTGCAAGAAGCTCGGGGTGGATAAATTATAGTTCACCCTCTTGACACTTGGCATTGCCATACGTTTCTAAGTTTAGAATAGAATCTCACATTTGTAGTTTACCAGAATATATCTACTTTAGATTGATTTTATACGGTGTTATCATACACTGTTAAGTATTGTTGTACTTAAAATTTTCTTATATATTATAAAAGGATGTCAGGAAGGTGGCGTTCTTAATTTTCTAATAAAACTTATATTATATTATTGTTTATTTGTCTCTAAACACTGTATCTTTTCCATTGTTTTGTTTCAACCGCTTTTGTTAACCCTGCTCATGAAACACTAAGATAACCTTTACCCCGTTTTCATTGTATAATCTGATTGTCTCAATTGTCTTTCAAATACAAAACGTTTCTTCAGATAAATAAGCATGTTTACATGCAGTTTATCAACTTATTCCGTCTAGAAACCAAATTGATAAGAAACTCAAAAGCTTTAAATGTTTTACATACATTGGTATATTTTTTAGTTTTATTATCTATATGTTTGTGTACAAAGATACTCGTACGTTGCATGAAACTAAGAAAATATATAGTGATGTTTGTATATATTTGTAGTTTAGAATAATAACTGTGCTCATACAGTATATTGAATGTGCATAAGGGATCTGATGATAATGTATTTGGTCCGAGTGTCAGAGTTTATCGATTCGTCAATCAACTTATCTCAAACTATTGTAAGAGCTCTTGACCCCATATATTAGTTTGTATGATGTAATAATTATTATCTTACGTATCGGGTAAACTATGGACATAAGAATAACAAAGCGGCATAAACTGCACTACACCAAAACCAACATAGCCAAAGCCAAATAGAAACACTACGATTATTAAAGTCAGTTGTAGTTTGATTTTTAATTACATCGATTAGTCTTGATACTTTTACTTGATGAGTCTTTTGTCTAGAACCTCTTATGTATTTTTAATATAGGTCAAATAATGATGTAGGTATTCAAAGAAATACACAAATAGGCAGAGAAACTGAAATGTCAAAAGATATGCATATGTTTATCAATGTATTTATTTTAAGTGAGAATGTACATAGTGTATCCAATGATAATCCATGTGAATAGATTATATAGGTACGTTTAGATAACACAAAAACGTATATCATTTTATATTAACATCGTAGTTACCATTTCTACCAGCTGATGTGTTAAAACAACGTTTCGAAATGTATTGAAACTTTTCTCGTTATCAAATGCAATTTTGCCTAAATCATATTTTTAACCTAAAAGCACTTTACAACAGCAACATCGATGGTTTAGCCCAACTAGATAACGAGAGGAATTGTCATCCAGAAATGATTGAAGCTGAGTTTCACTTGAAAACGAGAGGAGATTGCATACCTCTCGAAACGTTGTGTGATTTTAAATACGGTAACCTGTACAAAAAAGCATCGATTTCAATGTTAATATAATAACATTGGCATAATGAACTTTCAACAGTAACATATAATGTTGACAATGATTGAATATGTTGTATGTTGAATGATGGTCACTGATGATGATGATTGGTACAGTTCAATCACGGCAGCAGCACACAGTCTAGATAAGGACATTAGTGAGTCAATATGTGCAGTAATACATCACACAGTGTCATTGATGGAAGTGACTCAGTAGATATCAGCTTTGACACCATGTACAGCGTAACTAGATGTTAACTAATGCACAAAGTGAAAATAATTGGATTTTAAAGGACATGCTTGTTCATTAATTACTGTGTTTTCATTGTTCAACTTCGATTTAAGATTTGTTGTACGAAAATGCACGTACATTTTTAATTTTGCGTGACACACTTGTAAAATTCCATCGAATAAGGTCAACTATTACAAATAAAATTAAGGCAGTTCAAACTTGTTAAAAGACAACACTTAAAACGCCATATTTTAAACACTTTTGTAAGCAAAACAATGTGACCACATTTGCTGAAATCAGTTTGAAAACAATGAATTAAGTACAACAACATAGTGTGTAGCAAAAAATGTTATCGTGTAAAAATTAATAACGTTACTACATGCAATCTTCCTTGTTTACAATACATTTTAGAAAACGTATGTAATAGCTAAGGTTTGTTCAGTCTGTACGATTTGTGGTTTTTAACCAGTGCCATTTAAAACGTTAAAATAACCCCTTTTCAGTTTTTGAATTGTATTTATCATTTGATGTTCACTTCCTCATATTAGTGTAAACATCTATGCACGAATCCAAGTTCAAACATCAATAGGCTATTTAATAACAAATAAAAATCAAAATGGCAACCGTACTGAACGCAAAGGAAATTTGCACTAAATACAGCCTGATTTCTTAGCAATATTTCGTCCGGGTAACAATACATTAATCCCTCTATTTTGAAGCAAATATTGTACGTTCAAAATATTATTTAAAGTAGCAAATAATTAAATATGTTTTAACGTGAGTTTTCATAAAGTTTGAAGTTAAGAGAAACAGTTAAGCCAGAGGTATTTAGAGTGATGTGTGTGAAAGTGCTACATTGACATCGACAATTTGCTCAGTTTGAAACTCTGAAGCACTCCGGTAGATTAAACCATTCATTGAACACATTGATACAGGATCATCCCTTACTCATCTGAGACGAAGCTCTAGAGTAATATGTCTAACGTGCGGCTTAGATTCTTAAACTTGCTCAAAACGCAATCCTTAGAACTCATTTTGTGTTATGAAGGCTTGTCCAGTCGTCTCATTAGGTAGCCTACATTAATTTACTATAGTCAATGACTTTAATACAAACAAATCTTTGAATCTTTGTCTATGTAGATTTATAAAAAGAAAGGTTTATTTTTGTGAGAATAATATTCATGAGAGAAAATTATATTTTAAAATATCAAAACCTTACTAAAGTTCAGCGTTTGATAGACTACTAAGGAACTTATTAAACAATCAACTAAGTAGTACTAGGGACAACCTGTGGTGTTCAGAGCACACAGTAGTGGCTATGACTTAGAAATTCGTCCCATAAGAACAATGTACAAAACGTAAGTTTTCTTAGGACCCTCACACCTACAGTTGTATTGATTTTTATTAAATCAACTTTGTTTTGAAGCACTCAATTGCACCACTAAGCTGAGTATTAATTTCACTATCTATTAGACTGTAACATGCATCTAAAAACTGAATAAACTTAGCAATTAAGTTTCTTGCTTTTATGAGTAAACAAATACCATGTTAGAAAAAGTCAGCAAAGTCACTGCAGTACATTATCATCTTAACAAAAAATCTTTTGATAAGTCAGATTTTAAGTTGTAGGCGTAAGGTGTCTCATGAAAATTTTGTTTTATATTTGTTTATGTCACAAAAGACAAAATGGCCGACATGTACTGTATGCTCTTAACATTACGTTTGCAAGCAGCACATGTAAACAACACTAAATTCTTCACATGCAAACATAAATTGAAATAATATACACATTGTTGTGCTGTAAACAAATTAACCCAACTGTTTTATCTCACTAATACAAAGTTGTTAAGCTGTAAGTTACTGGTTTACAGACCACAAAGCTGTGGACTACAGTTAAACAGGTGTATTTAGGAACTCGAATCTTTGCCGCATTAGCCGGCGGCCAGTTACACATAATGCTTATCATTGCTCAACAGTCACTTAAAACCTTCCTTAATGAGATTTTACATACATAAAAATAAACGTTAATTATAATATATCGTATACACTCATTGTTTGTTTTATAATTATGATAAAAACCACTAAACATACTCAATGTTTTGACAGTGAATAAAATGTACATGTTTCATTTCAAGCTACTTTTCTATACAATTGCTTTAAAAATGAAATATGCTATTATCATGCCAGTAGGGTTTTTTCACAAATAAGGCTTGTGTATTGAATGGTTTTCAATTAGACATAGAACCATGTTTGTCTATTGACACATAGAACAAAAAGTCGTAACAGGTCAGTAGACTAAACCTATTTGCAGTGTAGAGCTACCCAACACCTTCTGAATCAATGAGTATGATTTTATGGATCATAATTTATATGAACGCTAAACAGCTAATTTAAGTCTAAAAATGTTTAGTTTTAAAGTTTTTAGTAATAAATTAGCTATTTAGCGTGCTTATGAAATTACTTATTTTAAACTTGGGTTTGATATTCAGAAACAAAAATAATGTATCATTAGTTATTGAAAATTCATAGTTTCGTTGTTATTAAATTAAAATAGATAGATGAGTTCTACCTGTTATTGCATTTAAAACTACACAAAGATCCCAGAGGTATTTAAAGCGCTCTTGTTATCAAGTGATACTTAGCCTAAATCATATTTTATCCTTAAAACTAGTACAATTTAATACAAAACGAATAACAAATAGGTTTATAAGGTTATTTTTGTAGGAGTAAATTGTACTGGTCTTAAGTATTAG
>CM032061.1:53747671-53821595 GCA_018831715.1 Matsumurasca onukii | reverse complement strand
AAAGAGCATTTACCTAAAGACACCACGGCTTTGGTAAAGTAACCAGATGTCAGCATGTTCAAAATCAATTGGTAGATTAAAACTATAATCACTAACCGACCAAATTTTCATAAGTCTGCAATCACGGAGCAGTAGCTGAGTTTTTGGGAGAAACTTAACATCAACAAATCATAAGGAACTGACCCCAATCATATTTTAGTTTAAATCTGTTTTTATACAACCTATTATTATCGTAAACAAAACATCATTTTTTCCTAAATTACACAAATAATAGGCCTACTTTTCAATATGGTTTATAGGATAAATTTGTAAATACAAAATGCCTAACGTAAAGTCTATTCGTCAGTACGTATTTCACTCATAAGAATAATGTAAATGAATGCTAAGCGAATCTGTGAGAGTTAATTCACGTTCACAATGTACCCGGGTATTTATGGTTCATTAGTCTAATACAATCTCGGACTTTGCAGTTCTCCTCGTTACTCACATTATAATGAGAAACAACCTTCACAAAGGTTAAACAACCACTTACCTAGGCTGTTTAAAATTAGTTTACTAAGCTTAATGTTACTTAAATGTACGGTAATATTGTGTGCTTTTTATAATAAATATAGTTCAATTGCTACAGTGTTTTCGGGCATTTTATTTAAAGCATAATAATTTTGATGTGTAATGCTTCAATACTAATGTATCTTATTTATATATATATTTTGACTTCATAATTTTTCCTATTCAGGTAGAAAATATATTATAATTTTAATATAAATAAATTATATACAATATTAAAGAATAAAATAAAAGACAAAAATTATGTTTTTTACTTAAACGGCCTTAATAAAATACTAACCACTTAGTTCCCGAACAATGATAATTTTTCGGCTCAGTACCAGAATATTGACTACAAAAGTACTACAAGAGATTTTAAGCGTAAAAAACATGTGATCTTATAAATCCCTTTGATATGTATTTTCTTTTGTACATATATAAATTGACGTGTTAATTTTAGCTTTTCAGATTTTTAACGGTATTCTTCTAATTGTATACTAAATGTGTGAATAACTAAATGAACTTTGGCTTAAGATTCCATCAAGTATTGTCTAGTTAGGTAATGGGAAGTAAGCTAAAATACAAAGTATTATAAAATGTGACAACTAGAACTGAGGCTGAGCAAATAAGTTTCTATAAGTTAATATTAAAAAGAACTTAAAAGTGACTTGGAACTAATACTTAGATTGAGTCCTAGTTAGGAAAGTTAGGATCCATCCCGGGCAGTATTGAATATACTCCATCACGCAGGGAATTCTAGGCAACTGAATCAGAGGAGCTTTGCCAAACACCTTTGGTTGCTCAGCATAATCCTTGACTATCAAAACAATCTGCTAACATTGCTTTGATAACAATCAATGAGTTCTGCAGGTTGTCACCAATACACTCATGTTATTGAAAAGAATGTTAGTATTCAAAATGAATAAAAGATACTTTTCTAACTTTACATACAATATTAAACCATGAATATTCTAAGTATCGTTATATCCATCTTTATTTCGCTCCATGAAGATGATTACCGTTGAATATAAGACCTCTACAGCGAAAATTTATTTAAATGTTATGTTCTAAAATCCAAACAAAAATAAAAATTAATGTAGTATAAATATATTCGACATTTATCGTGGCAGCTTAGATCCCTGCAATAATTTCTCCTCGACGTCCAGCAGAGTGCGCAACAGTGTAGACACAGCCCTGCAGAAGTTGTACAGCCTCCGCCTCCACGGCAAGAATAGTTTCCAGGGCTCCTCATGTCCACGGATAAGAAGATCGTAGTAGTCCAGCTCCCTCGCCTACGGCAAGATGATCGGGGTAGTTAGCTTTCGCCCTCCAATGGCAAGAATATGCAGTTGTCCAGCTTCTCCCCATACGGCAAGGGAACGTAGTTGTCCAGCTCCCCGCTTTCAGCAAAAGATTTTAGTAGTTCAGCTTATCGCCTTCATGCTAGGAATGTATTTGTCCAATTATCGTACTTAAAGGCAAGTTTAATCGTAGCGTCCAGCCTATTATTTAGGGTAAAAGACCGCAATAGTTAGCCCCGTTTTAACGGCAAGAAATCGCAGGTCCAGCCTTAGCCCCACGGAAAAGATTAATAGTAGTCGTGGCCCTCATCCTGGCAAGAACATCGTATTGTCAGGGTCCCCGCAATCACGGAGGTAAGAACATCGTAGTATCCAAGTCTTCGCCATCCCGGCAAGAATACTCACTAGTTGTCTAAAGCATAAGAACATCTGCAGACTCAGGTTTCTCTTCATCCCTAAAGAAGTCGCAATTGTAAGTAGAGAAACCAAATGTCCAAATATCCACATTTGGAAATGTTCCAAATACTCCACAGCTTTATCTACCAAACATATAAGCTACCCGTGTCTGGTAGGTTTTAAACAAAAATGAAAAATATTATAACAGTTTTTTTTTTTAGTAAAGACATTGATTTGGGTAAAGGTTTACTTTAGATTTTAAAACTTAAAAATAGTTTCAGTTGAACTTCTTGATAATGAATCAATAATAACGCTCTTACAAATTTATTGTCTCATACTCTAAGAACATTCCTTAGCAAAACCAATTGAAGCTGGATTGCCTAAATATGTTTAAAAGATTTTGGAAATACCAAATACAGTGATACCAAATCCCTCCAAACTCATGAAATATAATTTAGAACTAACCTTTACTACTCAAAGGTAAAGTTTACCATAGTATAGGTTTTCACTTTGTCTAATATTAATAAAGTAATTTCCTTTGAACTTAAATTGGACGTTTAGAAAATAGCCTGTATTTATCTCTAGCAATATTATTTTACTGACCAAAAATAAATACGGAAGTGAACTTGAAATGTTTTATACTTAAATCTATATGTGAATGATGTCCCAAACTCTGAAAACTCACTACATTTATGCGGTAAAATAAAATCTATAAAGTTATACCAAAAAGACATTTTACAATCAATTTAGGACTAAGCTACTCATGATAAAATTAAATTTTAATTCAACATGGTTAACTATGTCTTTTTTAAACTTCATAGTCTAATTAGCCCTAATTTGTAAAGCAAAAGGCAAAGAGAATTGAGGGAATACAAGCATAAAATAGAACATGTTAAATGTATAAAATAGTACGTTCTTACGGTAACTAATGGCAAGCATACTTGGATTACTAGTGCTTTTGCATCTGACCACACAGAAATGAAACTTTAACAGCTCAGAAAGCACAATGAGACAGACATATTATGTTATATGTTGTAATAGCCATGCAAACAATATCAAAACATAGTAACGCAATTTAGAGTAGAAGTAACGAGTGTAAGAATACTGAGTAAAACTGCGTGAAATCATAGATTTAAGTATCTGTTAAGTTTTTAGTGAGAAGTTTTGATGAAAAAGTTTGGATAGAGGTTTTTGACAGGAAACTTCATAGCGGTTTTGACATTTATGAAAATTTTGGATGAGAGGTTTTTGATGGAAATTTGATGAAGATTTTGATTGAGAGGTTTTAATGAGAAATTTTGATGAGAGTACCGAAGATTAAAAACCCAAAAAACAAGATGGTTTTAGTCTCTGGCCTCTACCAAACGTCCCCTTAGAAACCAAGGCTCGGGAACTGGTGTAGCCAGGGATGGTAGAGACAAAAGCACTCTTGAACCAAATTAAAACTTATGTTTTATTTGAAAAATGACAAACTAGCTAAGATGGCATAGGTATTATCAAATTAAATTGTCAAACAATAATCTAATGTAAAGTCATCATCACTGGACTCTACGTTAAGATTTGTCTTCATACTAGTAACTCTCAAAAATTTTGGAATTTTAAGAGTGAATCTAATTATCTAAAGTGATCTTATTTAAAAAATTGCTTAAAAGAAAATGAATCTATATAACTGTGAGACAACTAGAACTGCAAGATGAGCAAATAAGTTTCTGAAATAAATTAAAATTAAAAGAACATAGGAACTGATCTTCAGACCTAAGTTAGGAGTTAGGGACCTACCTGCCCAGGGAGCATCGTAAGGGAGACTCCTTACGCTGGGAATTTCCTAGGCAATGAACCCAGAGGGAGCTAAGCCAAACACCTTTTCTTATTGTTCTAGCATAACCTGACTATCAAAAACAATCCTGCGAACATTGTTTTGATAACAAGGAAGTAGTTCTGTATTGTCAAAATAACCTTGTAGACACTATGTTATTAGGAAAGAATGTTAGTTTCAAACTAAGGTAAAAAAGAATTCTTTTTAACTTACCCAATATTAAAAACCATGAATATTCTAACTATGGATGACATATGTTTATATTTCCAGCTCATTTATAGCATCATTTTGTATGTTTATATGTTAGTAATTAAATGCAAGTAAAATCAAACACCTTTAGTACTATTTATTTGTATGTGTACTGTATAATATAATGCCCTATTTATACATCTGTTTAAAGTAAAGTTGGACATGACTAATTTAAATACTGAACCTGACGAAGCATAACATGTGTGGAAAACAACTTTCCGTTATAATATTAGTTTTTGTTCCTGTGTCTTCTGTGAACGGGAGAACCCATCCGTGAAAGCTTAGAAAATCTCCGAGATTTACTTTAGTCTTACACATTCTACAGAAAGCACTGAGTAAACAGAGTTTCTTTTCGATACGTGATCTTTTGTATATAACAAATACGAAAATTTAATTGTATGTTTGTTGGCAAATTGCGGTGAAACAACTGATACTAAAATAAATATCATTAGACAACGTACGTAATATAACGTACGTTTAGATTATACTTTGCACAATGTTATACAAGTTATTAATACATAAACGGGTTTAAACATTTAGATCCTTTATATCTAGCTTTTCTAATTAAACAATATACGCATTTGAAATAAAGCAATACAAATTATTAAAGAAAATATTTAACTTTTGAAACTGAAACTCATTTATAACATTTGGTGAATTTCAAATATATCTATATACTATTAGTATTTCTGTTAGGTTGTCCGGAGTGTTGAGATCACGGAATCTGGCTGAGGTAATTCAGATTGTTTGAATAGAAATGGTCCTTAGTGTGTGGAGGGTGGGGAAACGAATAAAATTATATAGATTTTTATTTTATGGGGTTTTGAGGTCCCCAATTCCCCATGTTATATTTTTATATTTATTTGGTAAATATCAACGGATTTGTTTTGAAACTCGGCACATAGTTGCATACCATTAACCCAAAGACCCCTACTGATTTTGGGGTTCGGGGCACAATATATGGATTTAGGGTTAAAGGGGCAAGAAATAAAAATAAATCTAACACATCGATGTGGGGTATCAAAAGGGAATATTATGCTGATTTCAAAGATACATTGGCTGTCTATCAAATTGTTAGGGGGTAAAGGGGGTTAAAATTGGATGGCCGAGTTTACAAATCGACACCGAGGCCGTAGGTCGAAGTGCCTAATTCGCGAGCGAAGCGAGCGAGCGTGCCAGGGGTCTGGGGGGCAAAGCCCATTTACTTTCATCTTAAAATTGATATAGCAAAAGCCTTATGCAGTATATACAATACAATATATTGTTAGTTAATTTTCAAAATTATTCTTTACGCTGGTTTTTGATAAGGACAGAACCGATGATTTATTTTTTAGTACTGTATTTTTTAAAGGTAGGACTTGCTCTTTTAACTTTTAACTTCTCTTTTTGTTTTCAACTTCACTAAATAAAGTCAGTTTTATTAAAATTATATTTGTTACACCAAACTCTGAATACGTCACTCAATCATAAATGTATCCAACAGTTGAAGTGTCAAAGCTGAGCGCATTCATCTAATATGTAACTATCTTAGAAGCAATTTAAACTTATCTCATAGTGTATGCTGGAGTGACCGTCGGTGGTTGAGATATGCATGATCTGTGTTAGATCAAAGATCTTGTACAAGCTTGATGATTCCCTAAAATAACCCGTATTTAGCTGTCAGGATTTATGAACTTTGGAATTATAAAAGTAATGTTTTACATATCTTTGGAATAGAAACTAAAATCATAGCGAAATTAACTAAACAAATAAAACCACTATCACTTTTGGTAAAAGGTATGATACATTCCTGCTAATACCAGTATTATCTCACAGCACCTTTGTCGTTTTACTTTTATTACTTTACCACTAGTTCAATCAACTAATAGGCAGATGTTTGTTACATTGGTAAACACCTCGCTTCTATTAGTTACATTTATAACGAACGAAATACTTATAGACAGAGCTTGCATATGGTATCGTGTTAAATGAAATAAAAATACAACGTTTAGGCCTAGTTATGTTTGCCCTTTAAAAATTGTTGATCGTGGTTGGTAAAATATTGAAATTTAAAGGGTAAACTGTTCATTAAGAACAGATTTTCACAAGGCAAATCTTCCTTCGCTTTAGCTTTTTTCAAAGTAAAGTTCTCGTATTTTACTTTGTCGATGTTTAAATTAACAGCTGTCTCGACAAGAAAATATATAATTTCCTAAACAAAGTTTGTTGTACCAACGGTAGAAAAAGGGAAGGATATCAGACATAATGTCAATAAGCAAGAATAATCAGAATGAAGGTCCCAATACTATGGAAATCAGACACCGTGGGTGTCGTTAGTTTGTTTCATGCCATAATTTATTTTGCTTTGTTTGTTCTTTCCATCAGTAAGTCAATGTAGACACTAAAGGAATTTAGATACTTTTTCTCGTGACCTAATATTTTCTGTACTTTTTAGATATAACTTAAAATACATACGAATGTTTATTTTCAACCACTTGGTGCCCAAAAGTCTAATAACTTTATTTTTATATTAATCAATAATATAATTGGCACTACAATAGATTATTATAATAATTGAATTTAAAAAGTCCACAATACTTGTCGATTATAATCTATAGTAACTGTTTAGTCTTGAATCTAAATTGAATAAGGGTCGCTACTACTGATGTGATTAATTTGTGCAATGTCCCCATCAAGACGAATATCTTAATCTATTTAGTTGCAGCTTTTATAGATTTTTACTTGAATCTTGATTTATTTAAAAGTACTAAAATGATTTTTGTCGTGTTTTAGTATTTAGTGTTCTTAGTAAAAGTGTACTTACCGTTTAACTGATAGGTTCACATTTTATTATACTTAGCGACACATCGAATCTTAATTACCTAAAACCTCATGAGTGTTCGAGGGTTTTTTAATTCATGGACAACGTCTAATAAATAGCCATTTAGTTTATCGGGACTGAACAATAGAATACAATCTGGTTACAACGAGTAGATTTAAAACATATATTTGGTCACATTTGTTTTGAAATTTTACTGTTTTTTAAAGGTGGCTTTCTATAGTTTATGTATAGTTTAAAAGTTAATTGAAAGAAATTTCAAATTTAACTGCTGGTATCTAACTATTACTACATTACATTCTGTATAGTTTATTCTTTAACCATATCGTGAAATCAGTCAATGTTTAATTCATTGTCCTTATGTTTGAAACCTTTATATTCAGGTCGTATTTAAAGTAAATAAAACAATGGCCACAACTATTGATTACTGTAATGGAATATCTATATCGATGATAATTGAAGATATGAACATTGATACTATTGCGAGTGAGGGCTATGGTACAAGGCATTTTATATGGAATAATACATTTGTGTAAACAGTTATGTTTCAATTCAGAAGCGCTGAAACAAAACTGCTAAAAGCATTACGTCTACTCATGTTGTTTGCAGTTTAATACTAAGAAGGCACCATTACACGTACGAGTAATTAGTTTGAACTATTTTCTTTCCTCTCAACAAAATATTCTGTATTAAACTTGACTAAATAGTGTATTTACGTCCATAACACATAGACCTAAACACGTACAACGTTACGTGTTAGTGGTATATTGCAAATGCATGTACGCGCATGCTGTCCTAACATTAATTTTGAAACAAAAGTTTAAACGAGTTAGTAGGATTCATGCAATCAAAACATACTTTGACAAAACATCCTCGTTGGTTAGAAAACACTTATATATTTACTTGTTTATAAAATACTTATATGGTAAATGAAGTTTATTTCTCAGGTTTGTTATGTATTTGTTATATTTTTTGTATAAAGTATAAGCACCCTATACCTTATTAACATCTTTAACAACTTTGACATCATTAACTATCTTAGGAAGCCGAGTATTAGGCATTCTCTGAACATGGCCAAACCTAACATTATATAGTTTAAACATTAAATAATAAATCCTATGAAACTAGCCTAGAAAACAAAACACAGCAAAGAAACATTCAGTAAAGGTAGTAACACAACATTCCCACAGTCACAGTGCCAAATTTGGTTAACCAAGGTTCTAATGGCGCATACTTACAAGTTATATATATTAAACTTTACTTATACAGTTTATGTAATATCGAATTACATAAAACAATTGTTTGTTGGTAAATGTGATAAAAGTTGTCATAATAGCAACTTTTTAAAGGTTTTTTTAACAAAACCTACTGAAAGTGAATATTTAAACCCCTATTCCAGTACTTCCAGATAACTTGGAGCAAGAGGTGTCGTCCATTTTCCGGATCAAATTAAAAAGTATCTCTCAAAGAAGGTCTTCTACTCCGTACACGACTACATGATGAAAGAAATATAAAAATAATATAGGTGTTTTCCTGGGTCTTTTGGCTGGTTTGGTGATTTGTTCTTTGTTATTTGTTTGTATTCCTGTGAATTTTCTATGCAATGGATTTAATCTTTATTTCTTTCTTACTTTTAATCTATAAGGCGTGTAGCATATAAACCTTCAAAAACCGTTCATCATAAATGTTGATCCTTTCGCGAGTTTTATTCTTTTGTTTTAACCTTAAACTACATATTTCTTTAAAAAGCTAAACTAACGATGTAAATATGTCGAGAAAAGTAATTTGAATCGATAAACGATTGTTCAAAATATATAACGACACCCTTGGATTTTATCTGCAAATTGAAAATCACCACCAGAAGACGGTTGTTTTACTGTAGTTTATTGCTTAAAACGCTTTCGTGTAGCTTATACATACACATTACTACGGCAAAATAAAATCTGCGTTTTCTACGCTAAAGTAAAAACAAGAACCGTGGATATATTAGTTATTTACTTATAAAATGAAGTATTACAAGTTATATAACTGGGTTTTGTAGCCAAGCTATAACAAATAAATGTGTTGTAAAACATTGTTCTTACCTGTTATCTCTTTAGTTTGATTTTGTTTTTTTATATCTTTAGAGAAACAGAGGTGCAGAGTTCAGTTTCGATCCCAAGAAACACGTAATTTTACCCCTCAACTGATTACATTGTCTTAAGTGAATTTATTATATCGGTTTAAAAGAAGATGATGTGTTCTATAAGCAAGCATTTTTGATGGTTAAGAAAAAAACCTTTATCTTCAATAGAGATGGTTGTGAGTCAATGGAATGGCAGATGATTAGAGCTTTGACCTTTATATTTCAAGTATAGTTCTGCTATCTATTGTGATCTTCTGGGAAATAGATTGAAGAAAGCTTGCGTAAATGACACTTTCCCGGAAGTGAAAATCGAAGCTGGAAGGAAGAGAAAATGAAATTACTTCTCGCTCTGGTGCAAACGGGTTGAAAGTATCTTTACTAATAGACGTTTTTCCAAATCGTGCGTTCTTCCACTTTATTAGTTTAAACCTATTTAGTATTTACTTACGATGCAAGTATTTGAATACTTCTTAAGCGTCTTCTAATGTATAAAAGCAGAGTAAACTGGCTGAAAATACTGTAAGAATTTATTCGTATCAGGACTTTTGTAGTCGCCTAAATATTGTTCAATTATTTGTATGCGTAGCAGAGAATTGTATAAAGCAATGAACTACAGTACAAATAATTACTTTAAATACTTTCGACAACACTTTTTTGTTATTAATTGTAAAGCTCATAATTTAACTTACTTTGAAATAATTTCTCAACTCAATCGGTTGTTATATTTTAATGGGCAGCCAGCCAATTCAAGCACAAGACATTTTTGAGTGTTTTGAAAGATAATAAAACTGACGACATTAATGAGGTCGGCATCTTACTAGGTACAAAGGATCATTATAGTAATCCAAAAAGAAAATGCAGCCAGTATCAACTCGTTCTTGTCTACAGAAGATAAAATAAGAAAAAGGTTTAACTGTAACTTTCACTAGATTTTTATAATTTATAATGGTTTTTTATGGAGTTTATTGTTTTATTTTTTTAATTATTACTTAAAAATTACTTATGTGTTTAAATTAGCAAGCTGTTCATTTGTTGACTTCAAAGAGCTGACTGCCAGTAAGTAACGAACGTGACGCTCGTAAAGTTTTCGAGAAACGGAAGGAACAAGGGTCCGTGCGGTACGACCTTTTAAGGGTTTTTAATTTGCCTTCCTGAAAATGTTACTTTAAGGAAAAAATATGTACTGTATGTGAAGGAAATATAATTGCTCTTTCGAATCAATGGTCCAAGGTTTAAAATGCCACATCATTGCGTCAGCATTTTCAGTAGTAGCCAACTACAAGTTTTTAAATACATAGGCGCTATGTTGAATAGACGACCTTCATACTCAAAAATAATTTGTCATTCCGAATCAGATTACGATTAAATTTAGGTGTTTTGTGATTTTGCTCAATCGATTTTTAGAAACTTATAATATTTCAACATTAATACTCAAATAACAAAAATCCTGTAAAGTTGAATCACATACAGTGATTCTCTTTTATATACTGCAATGACACAGGCTAGGGTTCTCTCAATGGAAGGTGGTGAACATGTTGGTTAACCACAAAACTGCTGTTCACCACAGACACTATGAGCAAGTTGTTGGTGGCTTGACCAACACACCACACTCATTACTCACGTGTACCCGTTATTCGCTCTGGTATTTGCAAACTATCTGTTAGCAAATAAATTAAAAATGTTGCCGTAGACACTGTGAACATTTTTATTCTTCTAGTTTTTTGTATACTGTCTACGTCAATGGTTTTTTAGTGAGAAACTTAACTTAAGGTTTGTGCGCATCACAAAACGCTTTTAGGGAAAGCGGTCCAAACCCTTGTGCCTGCGCTTTGCGCAACCAACCAAGCGGTCCAAACCCTGTGCCTGCGCTTTGCGCAACCAACCAAGCGGTCCAACCCTTGTGCCTGCGCTTTGCTCAACCAACCAAGCGGTCCAAACCCTTGTGCCTGCGCTTTGCTCAACCAACCAAGCGGTCCAAACCCTTGTGCCTGCGCTTTGCGCAACCAACCAAGCGGTCCAAACCCTTGTGCCTGCGCTTTGCGCAACCAACCAAGCGGTCCAAACCCTTGTGCCTGCGCTTTGCGCAACCAACCAATGGTCCAACCCCGCAACCCTGGCTGTGCAAGTCGTGACTGTGCCCACTGAGCCACGGACGCAGGCAATAACAATACTAGGTTCAATATTCTGTTGAGGGTATTTACAAAGTTCTCTAAATACTGTGTACTTATAATAGCTCATAATGCTTTTCTATAAAATGTATAAGCTAAAAAAATGTTTTATGAAACTGTTGCGGGCCTTTTGATATTTCAAATGGCATTAAATAGACTATATGTATATACCGGTGGCCAATGATAAAGTTCTAAACAGATTACAGGAGTAAATTATTATAGCTAGGAAGATTTAAACAAACTTTTTTTCAGAAACGTACATACAGATTTTCAGGCAAAATATTTTAAGGTTCCCACTATACAGGTAAAATACCAGACTCAATGGGCAAACTCTGCAAGGTCACTACGTCACGAATTGCTGAAATTATTTCCTTCAGTAAAGATCCAAGATAGTAATTTGACCTCGCCACATACTGCGCTACCAATCAGCAAATCTTACCTTTGACGGACAGATAAGATATGGGACTGGACTGGATTCACGCAACAGCTGTTCACCGCCTCTGACCCTGTGACGTCCTTATCTCTCAGACCAAACAACAGGATCTGATAACAATCTTTCACCACACCAACGAAATGACACTGGTAATTGAAAAATCAAAAGTTTGAAACCTAATGTATTCACAAAAATTTTAAATTCCGTGAGAGCCATAATTTCGACGAACTGAACTATCACCAAGTGCTGCTCTAGGAAGTCCTGCAAAGCTTCAATAAAACCGACGAAGATAAACAATGATTTTATCAGAGAATTTAATACATTCTGGCCCCTCACCCCGTGACCCTGAGAACATTCTTCGCCCAGCACATCTTGCACGAGCTCAACACCGCCACCTGCTGAGTCTGCTGAGGCAACTTTAACACCCTCACTGTCAGTAAAGCCAACCTGTCCTTTGCCAAATCGCTACCCCACAACACCTGGCAAGCCTAGTAATTACCCGGTAGTATGCTCTACCCCTGCTACTCCCCAGCCTTTCAGAGAAAATCCTGATCTTAAGAATCAAATTATATGGCCTTAAGGAAGACATAAAGGTGATTCTTGATCATAGTATCGAGTCGGACACTCGGCTCCAAAGTTTCACCAATGAAATATTTGTAGCTAAACCTTATCAACGGACTAACCCGGCTGACCCTACAGAACACTCTCCTCAGATCTGCAGGACTCCAAGCTGCATGGAAGCTCAAACCCTCATTACAAGCCTAAAGACAACAATAGAAGTCCTGGAGGCCGATGTTGCAAGTCTGAGAACGGAGATCAAGGCGCGAGAAACAGAAGACGCTGAGATCCCTACTAGTAGCTGGTCTACAGTCCGCACCAAGAAACTAATATTAACAAAAAATAAATTTCAATGTTTAGTCGAATTAAATAAAAATACGGAACATGTCAACACTGTCGAAACAAATCACTACAACACAAAAATTAAAACGAAAAATAATAAAACATCCACTCGAAAATATGTGAAAAATAACGTATGCAAAGTATTAGACGTCCCATTCCACACGGTCAGCATTGAAGGGGACAGCCACGCTCGACACTTGGCTGGGGTTCTTCAAAGGAGAGTCAGCAAGAAGACTGCAGTCATGGGCGTGACTAAACCTGGAGCGAAGCTGACGGAGGTGACTTCGGGCAAACGACCACCACCAGGAACTTGCTCTGTACTACTAGCTGGTACAAATGACGTTGCTGAAGGGGCTACTAAAAATATATTTCGCCACATGGAGAAAAAAATAGCCGATCGACTCAGCCCAGGCAGCAAAGTCATAGTCTGCACGTTGCCATTCCGGTTCGACCTGCCAGCTGATCACCCGATTCACGTAGAGACTGCACTGGCTAATAACTACATAACAGAGCTATGTGAAAGGTCTGAAGGCCGGGCGAAGGTGCTAAATCTGGACAACCTCAAAAGATCCCACTTCACTCGTCACGGGATGCACCTGACCCTGTCCGGAAAAACCTACCTGGTTGAGCTGTTGCTAAAGCTTTTGGTGATACCAACCCGCACAGCACAACCAAACTCACGTGCCCCAGCCAAAAATCCAGCTCAGCCGAAGAGACAGCACCAGCCGACTTCACTTCCGCATGAGTCCTACGCGGAAGCTGCAAGGACAACCAGGACAGACTCGCCGCAGACTACTTCAGCACAGTCAGCACACACCCAAGGACCAGCCTCCCCGACAGTCAGAAGAAAACCCAGCCTTAAGCGAATCGAATTTTCCTTCTTTGCAAAGTTTTTTAGGGAACCCACTTCAAGCTTCCGCTCACAACTAAAAAGTTCAACAACATTCAAACAGACATCAAATGGTTCAAATCGGTTTGTATTTGTGCACCAAAATGCTCAAATAGCAACAAACAAAAGAGATGAGTTATCACTCGCTTGTGAAGAACTCTGCCCTGATGTGCTCGTTGTAACCGAACACGGTTACAACAGTAGCACCATCACACAATTTCAAATTCAGAATTACCAATTGGCAAACCACTACTGCCGCTCCTCCGCCAAAGGTGGAGGTGTGGCAGTATTTGTAAAACCCTTCTTCCTGTACCACTCACACGTTCGGCGAAACCACAGACAAACACTTTGAAGCCGCAGGGGTCAAGATTCAAACAAAAAACAGCAAAATTTTCACAATTGGGTTATACAGGTCTCCCACGGGAAATCCAGATTATTTCTTTTCACAACTTGACCAAATTCTTACAGTAATCACCAGCAAAAATCAAAAATTCATTATTCTGGGGGATTTTAATATTGATGTCCTCGACATCAATAATCCAATGACCAAAAGGTTCGCAGAGCTTTTGAGATCATTTGGTCTCACATGGTCAATCAACACTCCAACCAGAGTGACACCCTTTTCAGCAACATCAATCGATAACGTAATCTCAAACTTGACCGACCTCGAGGTGTCTGTGATCAACACAGCCATTTCAGATCACTATGGCCAAATGGCTATTCTTAGTGGTCATGCACCTAAAAGGGATCCCCAAACCAAAAAAACCATCAGAAACACGAGGCCCGAAAACGTCGCGTTGCTCAATTCTCTGCTCTCAAGAGAGAGATGGAGCGGCCTAAATTTTGATGATCCCATCGAGGTGCAATTCCAAGCCTTCCAATCCACATTCAATTTCCATCTAGACGTGAGTTGTCCCCTGAAACAAGCCCACCAAAAACCGAGGAAACAACAGTGCTCATGGATCACAAAGGTATCCTGGTTTCGAGAGGAAAATTATTATTTTTCTCCGAAATAAAACGCACAAACAACGCAGATTTCAAAAGCTTTTTTCAAAATTACAAAAGAATTTACCGTAGAGTCATCAAAGCTGCGAAAGCTTACGATGTCACAAAGCCTTGCTCACGTCAAAAAAATGTCTCAAAACCGCATGGGCCATAATAAACAATAACAAACCACAATCTGACAAACGAATCGAATTGCAGTTAGGTGACGAACAAATCAGTGACCCTTACAGAGTAGCTGAGGAGTTCAACAGGTTTTTTTCCTCGGTAGGGGCAGATCTAGGTCTCCACAAGAACCAGAATCGGCCCTTCCCTTGTTCTGGAGTCCAGCCGCCTCCATGGCTCTGGCTCCAGTCACAGAGGAAGAGATTGCAAAGATAATCAAAAATTTTCAACCAAAAAAATCAAACGATTCAAATCATTTTTCAGTGTGGCTACTCAAACAGTGTTCAAAACACTTGCTGAGACCACTAGAACACCTTATCAATTCTCATTCCTCTCAGGTTCATTTCCAACTTCCTCAAAAGGCAAAGTAAGTCCTATTTTCAAAAAGGGCGACCCCCTTTCGACTCAAAATTATCGCCCAATTTCAATCTTGCCGGCCTTTAGCAAAATCTTCGAGAAAGTTTTTCTCATTCGGCTCGTGGAGTTTTTGGACAAGCACAATCTACTATCAAACAACCAATTTGGTTTCCGTTGCGGAAAGTCGACACAGACGCTGTAGAGCGTCTGGTCGATATGACAGTAGAAGCGATCGAAAGTCGAGAAAGCACTCTGAGTGTATTCCTCGATTTGTCAAAAATTCGACTGTGTTGATCATGGCAATTACTGTTCAAACTTAACTATTATGGGATACGAGGATTGCCACTCAGATGGCTTGAATCGTATCTTAGTAATAGAACTCAATTTGTTGGAATTTCAGACGCTAGATCGAGAGAGCTCAAGTACGGAGTCCCTCAGGATCCATACTGAGCCCATTACTCTTCTGATCTATGTTAATGATGTTGGCTCATCCGTACCCACGGACAGATTGTCCAGTACGCAGATGACACGACTCTCAGCTTCAAATCAAATTCAAACAAAAACTGGAAGAGATGGTTTCATTGGGCTCAATAACGCAATCCAACATTTCAATGAGCTCAACCTCTGACAAATCCAACAAAATCAAATTTCATTAAGTTTTCTTTGCGAGATATCGAATCAGATCATAGTCCAACTGTTATGTTGGATGCGACTGAGATCGAAGAAGTCTACACAACTAAATTTAGGAATACACCTCGACAGAGGGTTGACTTGGGATTGCCATGTAGACAATCTATGCTCCAAGATAGCTTCAGGTATTACTGAGGGAACTATCAAAATACTGCCCTACTCAGGTACTGATGACGGCGTATTATGGTAATATACCACACCTTCCCTACGGAGTGGCACTGTGGGGTGGTTGCGCAGTATCACACCTTCCAGACTTTTATTCTTCAAAAAAGTGTTCGAACCATTGCAAAAATTCAATGGAGAGAGTCGTGCAGACCAGCGTTCAAAGTCTCAATATGTTGACTCTTCCCTGTCTCTACATCCTTGAAACCTGCGTTTCTTCAAAACCAATGCGATCCCATAAGAGGTGTAGACATACACCTATGAAACTAGAGGCAGGGAAAACTACCGAACTCGACACAGAACGGTGGTTTACGAGCGTTTGCCTTCTCAGGCAGGGAGCCCGTTTTGTCAACAAATTGCCAAATCGATAAAATGTGTCTAACGCCACAGGCGTGTCTCGTCTAAAAGCAGTTTTGACCGCGAACACTTTCTATAGTTCAGACGAGTTCTTGGCACACCAATGGGAGACCTAGTGAGAAATGGCTACCGGCCTTCGGATGCTTTGGGAGAATTGAATGAATGAGCCGATATGACTGTGAAAATTGTATGTATGAATGAGTTCTCGATGTAAGAATGAGTGACAAAATTTTAGCTTTAAAATATTTAAAACCTGACGAATTTCATACAATGTATTTTGTTAACGAAATAAAATATTTATTTATTTATTATTTATTTATTTTAAAACTCGAGGTTTTCAATTTAAAAGGTGGGTAATATTGTACATGATTTTAAACAGAAGATATTCTCGACAGTTTGACGTAAAAGCCTTTTTGATATGTTACCTTGTTACCAAACTAGAGCTACAAACGTGAATTGCGTAAGCTTTTACGGGACGCCCTGTAGTCAAATTATCAATTCGATTAAAAATATGGTGTTTACATATTGTTACTCAGAACTCGACGAGCTTTTCAACGGTATGTCGTAAAGCCATGTTATTGAAACATTTTAACTAAAATGGATGTTAACATTGAAGTTGCTTTTATCATGAATAAGTCAAAAACATTAAAATATAGTAAAGTATATTATCTTGCATATCATCGTAAAGATAATTTTAATATGAACACTTGTTGTATTAAACACAATTTTTATCGTTTAAAATGGAACTTTTTAGGAATTCTGCTTCATTAACAATGTATTCAAATTCTACCAACCATATATTTAAGTCAGTAGCAGCTTCTATGACGAATGTTTTTTCAACGAGAAATATTGGATTGGTTGTTGCTTTAAACCTGTTGGTCAGTCTAGGTAACGTTGATCCATACATTTGGATTAAAGTCATGTCAATTTGAAGTCGGCGCTGTCCTAGAAATTGTTCTTGGACAAATTTGCAGCGCCGACTTCAAATTGACATGAGATTTTCTCCAAAATGTATGGACAGGGTCACCAGACTAGTAATAACTGGGTTTTAAGCCTTAGCCAGTCCAATATTTCACTCATTTAAATGAACATTTGTCAAGTAAGCTGCTTTTAAGACTAAATATGGTTGGTGGAATTTCAATGCATTTGTAAACAAGAATTACGAAGTTCCATTTTGTAATATATTGAAGTTTGGTAGCAGTGACTAAATACATTTGTACTCGTAGTAGACTAAAACATGTGATATTATGCATTTAAAGTTATTTTTCTCTTTATAGAGCTTTTCATTTAAACCTTTTTTGAAGTTGGTTCACTTTTTTATTAGAATTTTTTTATGTAATGGAATTCAAATTTCATGAGATTGCTACGTGAGAGATGCATTGCATACTCATGGTCCCATTTATGAATACTAAAAAATTGGGTTCAACAATACAACAGCTGGCCAAATGAATCATCTGATATAACACAGCAGACAAAATATTGCAAAGTGCTCAATAACATAACCAAGGCAACTGTTTTTTTCTTTTCGAACTCTGTTTTTAAAGCTATTGTTATATTCTTAATTATGGTTGTTATTGGTAATTTTATAAGCTTTTACCAAGAAGAACTATTTGATTAGAACTTTTGCTCTTAAATTAGGTACCAAGCAGGTCAAACAACCGTATAGACTACTAACATACAGGCAAAATCAAGTAAAATGGGTTTTTTGTTATAGCTCTTAAACGAATAAAGATAAAAAATTAACATAAGATAAAACTGGGCATTTATGAGGATGTTCCATGCTTGCAAAACAGGGCATGGGCCTCATACTTAATGAAAAGGAAAAGAAAATTCGTATTGAAATAGAAACTAAATAGTGGATTCTTTTAAAATGGTGTTTAATACACAAAATGTTGATATTAAAATTATCTTTACAATAATATGCAACATGATATACCTTACTAAATGATTTTTTTGACTTATTCATGATACAAACAACTTCAATGTTTACACCCATTTTGAGGTCAGAAATATTTTTACAACATGGTTTTACGACATACCGTTGAAAAGCTCATCAAATTCTAAACAACAATATGTAAACACCATATTGTTAATCGAATTGATAATTTGACTACAGGGCGTCCCGTAAAAGCCTACGCAATTCAAGTGCATAGCTCTAGTTTGGTAACGGGTCACCATATCAATAAAAGAATCTCGAGTTTTGACGTGAGTTTCAGTATTGACACACCTTGTATACTGAGAATCTTAAAAATATTTACGTCAAGTGGCGTTTCGGAAAACCACTCAACCGTAACATTTAGTGGAATTGAGGATTAGTATCTACCTACCTACCTGAGCACCCGTGGCGTTTCGTCAAGTCGAACATTTGACAGGTCTACAATACAACTAATTGGGTGTTCAGATAAGAAGTAAAACCCGTTGTTAACCCAATGGATCTGTTTTGCTCATAGTTTTCCTAATATCGAAGGTTTTTCGTACAAGTTGTCTGACCAAGTATCCTACGCAATCTGAGTGTAGCCTACATTTCGGCTACATTTTTTCCGTAACATAACCTAAGTACTGATAGTACGGACTGGGAAGCGTAAAGAGTCGCTATATTGACAGTAATGTGTTGCATTTTATTTACATGAAGTAGGCTATATTAAACCGAAGTTTCTAGCATATTGCTCGCTTCGCTTGCCACTCTTTATTCTCGCATTTCGCCCATCTCGTTTTTTTTATCAACATAACCCCCTCAAAACATAACTTCGGACAGAATTGAAATTCATTGGTTTGACAATTTTTTTTTAGTTTAAGGAGAGTTTCGAATGTTTTTTCTTTAATAATATTTATGTTAATTCTGTATCTTTACAAGCGCTTGAGGCTAATCAGGAATGGTATCCTGAAATTTCGACGTGAAAGTACAGACAATAATACTTTTAAGTTTATTACAAAAGACCACATCAGAATCGACTATCGGATTTTTAAAATAGTTTCGCTCACTTCAAAGTTTAATAACTCGCTCCAAAAAAATGATAAAATAATGCTGAAAACTAGATACTTTTACAATTTTCTCAACGACAACAGTGTACCTTCACCGGTCAGTGACATCACCACCTGCTCCCCGCCGGCTACCGGTGTCGTAATTCCCAACTGTCAAAATTTTGTTTGACAAAACGCCACTTCATTAGTTTGTTCATTTGTGCGTTAAGTAATTTTGTGTAAATTTAAGCTCTTTTCTAGGGATTGACGAAACGCCACTTGACGAAATGATACGTAACCCTTTATCGTGGCCACCCAGTATATAATGTATATACTTTCTACAGGTCACCCTTACCTGGCGTGGTTTTAAACAAGTCAAAAAGGTTTTCATTTGCTTTTATTTGGTAGAGGGTATTTCCACTTGGGCGTACACACCTGAATCCACCTCAAAGCTCACTACCACTTAAATTATAACTTAGACAGAAACTAATATGTTTTCACCGTATAAGTAAATTCTCAACCTAAAATAATAAAATAAAGACACATGTATTTAAGATTGTTTAATTGAAATGTTGTATTTCATTAAATTCAAGAAAAAGGCATTCCACGTGTCACCCAACTTGACATAGCTTTGATGTACAGTCAAAATCTCAGCTTTGTTTGTTTACATTTCTCGCTCTGTTGAGCATAATATACGGTATTTCAGCTTGTAAATACACGGGTCGTAATGTGCTGTTATCTTTGAGTTTCACCAGACAGTAGGGTAAGAACTTGGTGTCGAGTACTTTTTGGCCATATAAAAATACTTAGAAATTTCTTTATCCACTCAAATTACTTTCGCTTAACGTTTACGAAACCTACTCATAGCGGCAGATACACTAAAGACTGAGTTAACGAAACTTAGGAATAAAGTAGAGTTGCAAGAGTTTAAATATTGCGCAGAACATCCAACACTTGGTAATAATACATGCAGTAGGCCTAGTGAACAAATTATTATTGAGCCTAACAACCAAGAAGTAATTGTAAAATACATAGTGGATCACAGTCCAACAACGGATCACAGCAATTTTCCAACAAACACAATTATATTTCCTCGTATTTATTATATACAAAAGAAAACGTATCGAATAGAAACGCTGTTTACTCTGCGCTTTCCATAGAATGTGTAAGGCTAAAGTAAATCTCGGAGATTTCCTAAGCCTTCACGGATGGGTTCTCCCGTTCACAGAAGGCATGGGAACAAACACAATTATATTTTCCCGTATTTATTATATACAAGAGAGCACGTATCGAATAGAAACGCAGTTTACTCTGCGCTTTCCATAGAATGTGTAAGGCTAAAGTAAATCTCAGAGATTTCCTAAGCCTTCACGGATGAGTTCTCCTGTTCACAGAAGGCACAGGAACAAACACAATTATATTTTCCCGTATTTATTATATACAAAGAGCACGTATCGAATAGAAAACGCAGTTTACTCTGCGCTTTCCATAGAATGTGGGCGGCAAGTAAATCTCAGAGATTTCCTAAGCCTTCACGGATGAGTTCTCCCGTTCACAGAAGGCACAGGAACAAACACAATTATATTTTTCCGTATTTATTATATACAAGAGCACGTATCGAATTAACGCTGTTTACTCTGCGCTTTCCATAGAATGTAAGGCTAAAGTAAATCTCAGAGATTTCCTAAGCCTTCACGGATGAGTTCTCCCGTTCACAGAAGGCACAGGAACAAACACAATTATATTTTCCCGTATTTATTATATACAAAAGAGCACGTATCGAATAGAAACACAGTTTACTCTGCGCTTCTTATAGAATGTGTAAGGCTAAAGTAAATCCATTAGATTTAAGCCTTCACGGATGAGTTTTCCGTTCACAGAAGACGCAGGAACAAAACTAATATTATGTTGTTTTCATACATGTAAAGCAAATAATATGTAAATTATAACAAAATAAGCTTCGTAAGGTCGGTTTTAAATTAGTCATGTCCAACTTTACTCTTAAAACGGAAATATAAATAGGGCGTAATATTCAGTGCACTCGCCAAAATAAACAGTACTAAAGGTGTTAGATTTTATTTGCATGAGGTTACTAACATGTAAACTATAAACGAAGAAAACCATTCGGTACGGGTAATAGTATGTTCAATATGTCATCCGTCCATTATTGGGCAACATTCATGTCGTCTTGAAGGTTTTGGTCATTTCCGTAATAGAGGTTGTGCCATGTTTCTAACACATAGAGATGTATTTTTCTTTGTTGACGATCGTAGTTGGTGGACCTTAGCGGAAAATCCCTTTTAAAAATTCCCAGATATATGCATCAGGTGATGTTAGATCCGCGAATGGGCTGGGTAAGAAAAGGTTGTTTTAAGAGTGGTGAGGTGGTTGCCAAACGCTTTTAAAAAACAACAATGTTGTTTGTATGACAGTATGGTTGGTTGCGCCATCCTGCTGGAACCATTGTAAACGTAAATTCAGGGTCTCAAGCACGGCAAAATCTTCTAAAGTCTCTCAGAAACCATTTCAAGAATAGTTATACAGGGTGTCCCGCTTCCACTATGAAAGATTTTACCAGGTTATTCGGGAGGTCAAAGCAAAAATGTAATATAACATGTGTCTATCTCGAACCGTTTTCCGTCTGTCGGTCTGTATGTGTTTGTCTAAAACCTCAACATCTCAAAAACTGTTCAAGATAAAATAATGAAAATTGGTACATGTTTAACTACGTGATTATGTTTTCGATAATTAGCTTTATACATTTTCCGTTTCAAATGGAGCCATTTTGAAATGGAAATTGTATAAACTGAATTTAGTTCTGATTTGTTCTATTCTCTCTTCAAATTACCTAACTAGACAATACTTGATGGAATCTTAAGCCAAAGTTTAGTTATGTATTCACACATTTAGTATACAGTTAGAAGAATACCGTTGAAAAAACGCTAAAAGTTTAAATCAACAACTAGTTACGACAATTAACTAAAGTAAAAACGATAAGAAGACAAATATCGTAGGGTTTGCTCAAATGATAGTTTCTATTTTACACTGTAAGTATAAAATACATTAGCATTACGTTATTATAACATATCACATATCAAATTCGATAAAGGTCTGAAACAATGCGTTTGGGATATTATTTATAATAAAAGCCCAAAATAATACCGTAAAATTAGGAAACAACAATAAGCTAAGTAGACTAATTTTAAACAGCCCAGGTAAGTGGTTGTTTAACCTTTGTGAAGGTTGTTTCTCATTATAATGTGAGTAACGAGGAGAACTGCAAAGTCCGAGATTGTATTAGACTAATGAACCATAAATACCCGGGTACATTGTGAACGTGAATTAACTCTCACAGATCGCTTAGCATTCATTTACATTATTCTTATGAGTGAAATACGTACTGACGAATAGACTTTACGTTAGGCATTTTATATTTACAAATTTATCCTATAAACCATATTGAAAAGTATTATTTGTGTAATTTAGGAAAAAATGATGTTTTTACGAAAAAATAAGTTGTATAAAAAAAGATTAAAACTAAAATATGTTTGAGGTCAGTTCCTTATGATTTGTTGATGTTAAGTTTTCCCAAAACTCAGCTACTGCTCCGTGATTGCAGACTTATGAAATTTTATCGGTTAGTGTAACTATAGTTTCAATCTACCAATTAATAATTTGAACATGCACTGACATCAATGGTTACTTACCAAAACCGTGGTGTCTTCAGGTAAAATGCTCTTAAAAGCTAGTCTGAAGGAAGCGGGTGGTCCGACACCATTTGGGGCAGATATTACAAGATTATTAGCACGCACCCGTCGAATTGTCCATACCATAAGGCCTAATTTACTCTTTTGTACTTTTATTGAATAAAAGTACATAGTAATAATCGCAGTGATTAATTTGCAAAACAATAATACGAACTTTTCAGCCAATTCAGGAGAAAAACTTCTGCCTACGTTTCTGGCCGTTAGGAAACAACAGTACCTAAGTAATCTACACTGTTCTAATTACACTTAGCCTTATATTAAAACTAAAGAAACCCCAAACGTAGCTTAAGCATCAAAATATGTTCCCTTAAGTATTGTAAAACTAAGAGTACAATTGAAAAATCTGTAGAGAGGATGACCTTAAGCCACACCAATCATTGGTAAAATCCGTCCAATTTGTGTTTTGTTTTTACAGGTTTTCAATTGTGTTTTTTCGTTTGTATCATACTAGTATAAAATGTACGCGCTTGCTTTGTTTGGTGTCTCTTATTTAGGTTCAGTCAAACCCGATTAGAATAATGTGGTATATTCGGCAAGCCCCTTGAAAACTGTGGAGCCTGGAAATGTAAAAAGTAAAGGTAAAAGGTAAAGTTTGTCTTGTTTAACGAGGCGAAGTTAGGACTACAAAGTCCTCTCTACCACTCAACCTCGACCTTTACCTAGCGTCACCGTATTAGATACTTTACAAATGTAAGTGGTGACTACGGGGATCGAACCCGCGCCACCGGAGTGATGAGCTCCGGAGTCGCGTGCGATACCAATCCGCTAATGTAGGAGTAGTTTTTATTGAAGTTGCTGAACAGTTCTTGTATTTTCGACAGTTTATTTCTGGCCATAAATGTGTAGGTCATTTGTGGCATATTGTACGTTCTGCATAGTTGTGTAAGTAGGGTTGTCAAAGGTGAAAACAATTTTGTGAGAGTTTAGCCAAATTTGCTAAAATTGCCGACCCCGTGGTGAGGCTGAACAGTTGTCATTGTCTACGGTACTTTAGGGTTGGCGTAGGTAACTAACAGACAATCATTTTATCAAACTTTATCGCCACACTATAACAACCGTGCAAAGAACAGGTACGTCTTTAGTAACAGCTAGGAAACTTTAAGCCCACTTTCAAAATGAAGTAACAGGTGTAAGGATCGGTAATTTGATGCCAGTACCCGAGCAATAACCTGCCTTTGTGCGAAAAGTCTTTAAAGTCATGAGGCTATAAAATTGTATCCGTGGCGAGGCACGGGTACACAGCTAGTAACTATAACTAAGAACGTAAATAAAAGGAAGAGGTAAGAAGAACCAGTCAGAAGCGGAAGGGAAAACCACTAGTTACGCTGAACTCAACTTTCCCTCAGAGGGTTTGTGCAGTCTCTTGTTTGTTAAACTATTTCATAAACTATGAGTATTGTTCATTTTACATACTGATTAACCTGTTTTCATCAGTTTTTTTTTCAAAATGTGTTAAAATTCTGTATGTTTACAATTAACTTACAATATCAAAGAAGTCTTGAAATTTTAAAGTTGAATTAAAAAATATTTTTCCATAATTAGAAAATGGAGTTTAAAAATTGTGATTGAAGTTTGGTGAAAAGACAGTTTTATTTTCATAATTACTTTAATAAAAACCCATCCACATGGACAGATGGACGACAAAGCACCGAAAACCCCTGTTTTTATATTAAAATATTATTGTTTCGACCCAAGGAACATGTATACAAAGTATGTCCAGAAAGTTCACCGACACCTGTATTTAACGAATAACAAAGCAACTATATCAGTGTTTAGTTTTTGTTGTAAGTGCACAGCAATAGGCTGTTGTTTGGGCTGTGTGCTGCAGTGGTATAATTATCTATATTCCACATCCACAGGGAGTTGAACACTGTGCGTAGTTTCTGTATAAACACGATAATTATGTAGCATATAACAGCACTAAGATGCATTTCAGTGAGGATGCGAAGGTAACTTGGAATCTGCAAGGCTGGACACTTCTTAATCAATTTATTTGTCGGAAGGTTTTCGGTGTAACTTCTCCGTAAACAAGAGAAAATTCAGGCCGTCAGTATTGCAGCAGAAATGCACACCTATTCGATTACCAAACACGATTTTGGCATTTTTCAAATTCGTAAACGTTTTAGTAGAGTTGCTAAGAAAATTCCGCGTGGAATGAAAAATTCTCAACGTACACAAAAAATTTAAGTCTCAAATTCATGAGAACATGACTTTGCATTATTTATTGTTCTAACTTGAGATGACTATTTTTGATTATCTATCTTGAATCCTCAAATTAAATTAACTATTTTGACTGGTTAACATGTTCGATTGTTTGGTTAGAAACAAGATGACAAGTGACAGGATGTTGCAAAGATAGCGATGCATTAAATCCTTATAAAAGGTGTGGTTTTGAACGTAACTTACATTCAGTAGACATGAACGCCAAAGTAGTCCTGTTATGCTTCGTTGTTGGTGTTACTTTGAATCAATGTACATTAGTAACGTAATTGTGACAGCTTCGCTGGTCCAAAGGTGCTGCATGTTAAAGTAATACTGGTTTCTTGGTGGCAAATCTTTTCATTTTTATACCGTTTTCCATATTTAATAAGTTTTCCATACCAGATACGTATAGGAAAAATTATTTATAAACAAACTAGCTGACAGTCCCGTGCTACGCTACGGGATTCAAAACAGAATTTTCGTAATTAAATTTACCAATATATTTCTAAACAAATTTAATGTTGGTGTTGTTTGGTAAATTACACTGTTTGCCTATCAGTTCACCTTGTTATGGTTTTAGTACCTAAAATTGGTTATTCAGCCATAAGGGAGGCTGAAAATATTATGACCATGTAGTTTACTAAGAGGCCGCCGGATGGAGCGGCCGGACCCACTCTGGGCACCGTTTATAACACGGAGTAAACGACGTTTTAACCGGTTAACGTATTTTAATAAAAAATCTGTTTCGACAAAAGCACTAAACTATTAGGTTGCTTCACATAAACTCTAAAGATGTACTTTTGCCAAACAATAAATTATTAATTACGTTTATTAAAACTGGTTTTCCTCATAAGAACATAGAACTCAAATAATCGTAATACTGTACATATTTTGTTTAGCAAGGAGTGTAACGTTTTGCTTCAATATGGAGCATTAAAGCTGTTAATGGATCTACGCTTCTATTGAAACAATTTTTCCATTTTGGCTAGTAAATCTACTTAAAACATAGTTTGTAAATTTTTCCATGTTAAATTAACTATACCGGTTAGAGGTCGCTCGTGCTCTATCCGGTTGTTTATAAACACTTTAACTAATAATGTACAGTCGTACTGTACTTTATTTACACAAAACCCTAATTTATAGCAATATTTACAATGTATTAGCATAATAATTTATCATCTTATAGCTTAACTCAACTTAAGCTAACAATTTTTTAAACCTACTAAAACACTACATAAGAAGATTTCGTTTACCTCCGCTAACGATAAAAATGATTTGATCACACGAAACCAAACCTAAGCAAAACCACAGGAACAGAAAGAGAAAGGGAACAAAAATGCCACAGGTAAATTGAGTAGAATAAGTAGCGTGAAGCCTCTACCAAGTACCAACTGCTACAGAACAAAGTCAAAATAGCCTTTGCTGATGCCGCATGGTTCATAGGTGCCAGCGTTCTAGTAGCCTAAAACAAAATTCCAGTACAGCATTTTAACCAATACTATGTGTCAAGATTCGTTTGATAGCGTCTGATTTACTCGTACCCTAGTTAATTTCAGAACTCATGTTACAAATATAAAGACAGACGGTAGTGTTTTCTTTTGAATCTTACTTTTAGGATTTAACCACAGTTACGCGGGAGGGTCGTTGGCAGCAGACAGTGTAAACAGTGTGGACAGAAGCGTTCTCCCCACCATACAAATACCCCCGCCATATTAACTAAATTGCGGCAAGTTGCATATCGTTAAAAATTTATGTTCACCGAAAACAATGCTGCGAACCAAATTTTTAATGGACTATTCCATCAAAAGTTATTGCCGTTAAAACTTAAAATGTTTGACATTTTAACCGGCAATAACCTAATCCGGCCAATTTCCCAGAAACGGTGTTTGTCACATTGAATGTGTTAAAAATACCTTTTCAACAATATGCCATGTCCTATAGCATCTGCAAAATCCTACTCACCCCAACTGGTTGCCCCACTGGTGCCATCGGCCAACAACTAATTAGAAAAGTAGTTTATAGACCATAAAAGGCCTGTAAATTTGGTGCGTTTAACCCGCACCGTTCAAGTATTTAATTTTACCCAGTGCCTTGATTGTCGAAGTAAGGAAATTTTCCCGATGCTCTGAATGTCTTAAGAGAAATTTCCAGTTCTGAATCTGAATGTCAAAGTGAAGAAATTCTGAGATAGTTTTCCAAATGAAACCCCTTAAAAACTCACCTAAATTTTTGAATTTAGAAACATCCTTTCTTAGTGGTTACCGATATTGTAAATAGCTAAATACACGCTGCGTAATGGGTTAAACTTTAAACAAAGTTTCATTACCATAGCTTCAGCCGATTTTCAATTATAAGCGGTCCAGTATGCCGTAAAACGTGTTTAGTGCCCACTTTGGTCCCTCGCCATTTATTTTTGGACGTTGTATGGATACAAAGTATAAAAAAACACTGCGTGAGGTTAAAACTTAAACGAAGTTTCACTACCACATTTTCAGCCGATTTCAGTTAAGCGGTCCAATGTACCTTAAAACGTGTTGAGTGCCTACTTTGGTCCCTCACCATTTATTTTGTTGACGTTGTATGGGTATAAAATATAGCAACACACTGCGTAATGGGCAAAACTCTTAAACAAAGTTTCACCCCATAGCTTCAGCCGATTTTAAGTTATGAGCGGTCCAAGATGCCTTAAAAACGTTACAGACAGATGGACAGGAATTTTGTTGACGCCAGTTTCGGTCTTTGCAAATTAACCACCAAATCAGACAAAAGTATTTTCTTATTTGTATAGATTAGGTTAAGCTGGGCGCAAAATGTATATTTTTAATACTAATTTGTTCCACAAATCTATGGTTAGACCTACTAAATATATTATGTCTTTGGAAATTCCTTAAAATTAAAACTAATTTTAAACAATTTGCTGTTGCCATTAAGCTGAACAAGGTAATACTCGTATCTCGTCAAATAATACGTTCTGCCGTAAAACTGTTTTACCTTAATAGTCATCTTATGGACAATTTTATAAAACACTCAAGCGTTAGACTTTTAAAATTTGACACCTTTACCCATGCTTATACTTTTAATTCAGCTTTCATACTTTCAATAATCATTCGATACATCTTTAGAATTCTTAATTTGCCGTATTGAAGTACAGTACAGTTGCAGTATTGAAGAATTCGAACCTATAACCATTCTAGAACAGTAATATACTCGTCGTAACTGTTTCAACCATTCAACGTAGAGGTAAGTCTATCTTAGTCTGAATAAACGTTGAATAAATAAAGTATTCTGCAAGGCCTAAATAGTAGATTAACAGGACATCGTTATCTGAAGTTTTACCTACACAGAGGCAGCAACTGGATAGAAGAGGGGTCAATATGGTGAGGTGGGCGCGGGGAAACTGGGCCAAGTGACCAGTTTTTTACATTTTGCTCAATAACTCGTAAACTTAGAGAGATACAAAAAAATGTTTATATAAAACTTGTAGATAATTTCATGCCACACTAACGATTTTTCATCAGATTGAAGATCGGATCACTCGTTTAGGCGCTAGCGGTCAAATAGTACACGACCCATTTTTGCTTAATTTCACCCCCTCAAAAACCACCCTTAAAATCAAAATTTTACAAAACCGTTTCTTAGTGGGTGGTTTTGGGCTACCACAAACAGGTGTGCAAAGTTTCAACTCTTTAAGCCTTGCAGTTTTGGCTCGGCGATGATGAAAGTGAGTGAGTGAGTGAGTCAGTCAGGACAGCCTTTATAAATATAGACATATAAAAATATAAACATAGAAATATATAAACATAAACATGAAGTATTTAACACATAAGTGTTACAAGTCAATTATGGGTTTTGCAGGTGTGGTGGCAGCGACACCATTCATAAGGAGTTCAGGGTTAGTCAGTGTGAAGAGCAGCAACAATGGACTCCCAGGCATGTACAGTGGATCAGCAACTACCATTGACAAGCATCCCTACGTGGTAAGTATCACTTCACTAAACCAAGGGACACTTAATACGTTACACTTTCCTACATATCATATTAATGTTTATAATAATAAGTTTATTTAACTAGTTACTGTCATGATTGACGCAGTGAGAACCGAATAATCTACGTTCAAGAAGAAAACGTAGGGTCTGCAGCTTATCTCAACCCAGTGCAAATTGTCATCCTGCATTATATTTTAATAAGCTGCCATTTTGTATTGGGTTGAGCTAGAAAGCTATAGGTTCAATACATCTAGAATATTTCGTATTGAAAGTGTTGTTTGATTTGACTTCTCGAAGGACCAATTTGTTGAGATAAAATATAAATGTTTTTGAAATAGAAAGAACTGATATTCTTATTTCTTTAAGCTTATTTTGTCTTTAAAATAGAAAAAACTACACTAGTCTTTTATTCCTTTAAAGTAACTTGTTTTTTAATAATAACAAACATTTGTAATAACAATTAAATTGAGTTAAACAAACAGCTGTTTTTAAATCTTGCAATACAACACAGGTAAACAAACTTAAGTCTTTTCGGATTACGAAAACTATGTACATATATAACATTCCCGCACCTGTGAATCATGGGAGATTCACTGTAGGTAGTGGGGAAGAGGTGATATTTTGACTACTGGTCTTGTGTATAAGTTCAATGTTTTTCTCTTTAACCAAGCCCTTCAAAATTAAGTATCACTAATGAGTCTTTAAGTTTAAAAGTCTTCTGAATATTCCTCAAAGCCCCGTTAGGGGTATTGTGTAAAACTGCATTAACGACTGAAAAGTTCACTTTTATCACCTTTTAGGTATCCTGAGTTTCATTTTTCCATCTTCAATTCTTCATCAATTTAAGTTTTAAATGGGAGTACCAATACTTTTAACTTGCTCTGTATAATGTTCCTAATTTTTCAGGTTGCATTTTTGGTTGAAGGAAATCTAACTTGTGCAGGCACCATCATCAACAAGAATTGGGTTTTGATTTCTGCAGATTGTGCTACTACGTATGTGTAACAAAATTATCACCTAGTAATGTAACTGAAAATTAACACAAATCTCGTAAGATAAGTTATTTTAACAGTGGTTTTCAAATAACCTCATATACAAATAATTTAGCAGTAAATAGTAGCCGATAATGTTGCGTAAAATTAATTTTTTCAAATATTTCGTATATTTGGGTATCTTGGGTACTAACAAGCGGTCTGGTGTGTGTTTGTCAAACTGCAATAATTAATTAAATTGTAATTTAACTTACCTCGTAGCTTGCGTTCAAGCTGGCGTGTAGAACTCTTCTTTTATTAAATTATATTATAAACACGTCTTTAATAACTATAAACATTTTCGCCTTATAGGGTTTAAATTAACGCAGGAGTGGCTTTAATGATATCTATAATATGATTAAAAATATGTACGGTTTGTTAATTAAAGAAATTATTGTTATTTCAATACTAGTGAATACATGCATGCAAAGAGTTTGCTTTTTAAAATCACGTGGTTCATTTACGTTTTAATTACTGTCCGTGGATTATTAACTGTATTGGTCGAAAAGGACCAACTTGATATTTTATAAATTTTATTGTGTAAACGTATCTCAAGCTTTGTAACTTATACTTAAAGATAAGTTTCATAATCATTTCTAATTTAAAATGTAAACATGTATGTTATAGAAGCCCAGGTGATTGCGAAAATGCCTGTTTTTAGCTAACAGTAACCTTTCATGTTGTCAGATTGTTATTATGCCTTTAGTTTCGCTACTTGTTTTACTTTTGTCAGCTGGTCGTTATATTATTCAATGGTCTCTCAATAATCTCCTCGCCTTCTGTAGCTGATGTTGACAGCGCTTGTTCTTGTGTTGGGCTTCTATAACGTACATACTAATTGGTTTAAGTATAAATTACACACTTCTTAGGCCAGACTGTTTAAATATTACAGCTGTGAGTTATCAGAAATGACTATTGTGTCGGGAAGCAACGATGGTAAAACGGGAGTCAAGCACACAGTCAAGAAAATTGTTACCCATCCCAAGTTTGTAGTGGGAAATGTGGATCACAACATTGCCGTTATGCAGATCAGCGACTCTTTCAAGATGAACAAGAAAACCAAAGCCATCAAGTTGCCCGCCAAGGAAATCGCTGCCGGCGCCCAAGTTGTAGTTGCTGGATACGGAGACACTAGTGTAAGTTGTTGAAAATAACAAAATAGTTAAAATAATAAAAATGTTCAGGGTTAACTTTTGGTTATTTTAGTTCTTAATGCTAGCTAGTTAGAGTAAAATTCAATAATAGTGTAATGATAGAGCATGGCTTTGTGACGATGATACGATATGTAAAGGGGAAGCTAATAATAAATGTAATATCTTGGGCTGTTTAAAACTCAAGATCAAAATAGTACCGTAAACTACAAAGAAGTGAAAAAGCGAACTTAAAAAGTACTTAAAAACATCGATCATCAAACAACTAAGCTTTTTCTGTACCACTTAATCATAAATTAGTATTGTGGACCACTTCAGAAGCAATTCTGTAGTTCCCTGTATAATGTTAATGCTCAATGCTTACAGGATGAGATGGACTCAACAAACGGTAAGCTCCAGCAAGGCACACTGACATGGCTGTCCAGGGCCGAATGCAACACTTACTACACGACCTCCTTCCCAGACGTCCTGGCCTGTGCTTACAACAAAGGAAAAACTACCCTTTGCAATGTGAGTATGAGAAAGGATTGAAGCCAAACCTTATGGGAAAGGGGAAGATAAGTTTAACTTTAATAATTAAATTAGATGTTTTGTAAATGAGTTTATCTCCTTTTATACCTCTCTTGTTTGTCTAAAACGAAATACAGTATAGAGTTTTGTATTATATCCCTTATTTTATTTTCTATCCTTCTCTTATTAGTCATATTCTATAATAAAATATATATATATATATATATATAAATTATCAAATATATCATACTGTATATGTTACAATAAGATATTGACGTTTGTACGCATCTTTGTAATGTTGTCTCACAATAAATAAATATTCTATTTTATTTACACGTTTCTATTTGTATTTAATTTTCATCAGGCGGTCACCTAATACCACGGTTATTACATACAGCAGCTACACTATAAACATGGTCGCTTAGTCTTATTCCGTTCAAAATATCAAATTTCAAAATCAACCCCTCATGTTTTATTTATAACTGGCTGAATTTAATATCAGGATCGCTCTGACTTGAGATTAACTACCCACCCTGTATCTAATATGTTTGTTGACAGGGTGACTGGTCTGATGCTCTAGTCAAGAACGGAACTGTCTACGGAATCTTCGTCGCATCCTGGACCGACAATTTCTGCACATCCTCCGCCGATCCCGGCCTTTACACCGATGTGTTCCCGTTCGTCAAATGGATCAAGAGCACTACTGGAATCACTTATTAGACTTATCATTGTTGGTGTGACCTAAAATGATTTGAAAAAAAAACGATTTATAAAATTGTGATTTGTATTTTCTTTGATCATTGCCACAAACGTGTTCGACCATTTACAAATAGTATGTATTATTTAGCAAAATATATATTGTATTTTGTAAGTGTAACCTTAAAACGTTGTGAGTTCAGGTATTTCCTAATTTTCGGTTGTAGTTATCAGCAGGAACAGTACTCAGGGGTAGGGAGATGAATCACTCAACTGTCTGTTAGCGTCTTTAATGTGGCCTGTATCGTTCACTTGTACAATAATTGTACTTGTTTTAGTAAAGAATGATACAAAATATCCTTTTTATTTTTCAAACTGTGTTTAAGCTTTAAACTATTTTCTAGTAACGTTGCTTTAATAATATGTGGTTGTGTTCAAAGAATTTGAGAAATAAGGGTCAGATATACTGTTAAAGTCAAATTAAAAAATCACTCTAGAGGATGTTTTGCAAGCAAGTTTCTCATTGCTCTTTCGGTGGAAGTATCTTCTTGGTGTAGTTTACCAGGAAAACTTTCAAATTATCGGTTTAATAGCTTAAGAAAATAGTAAGACCTATTTTAATCTGATGGATTTTTAAAACTTTGTTTACAAAATTAAGAGTATTTGTTACTACGCTTTTAGGTTTGTTACTATCAATTTTAGGTTTGAAAGTGAATCTAAAAGTCTTTCAAGGACCGATAGTTTAAATTAGGTTTTTACTGTAGGTTGAACGGTTTTCAATATTAACTGAGGTGTTATCTTGAGTAGAGGGAAGTAGATTCATCGATGGGCCAAAAACTGATTAACCATTGTCTGGTTCTATTGCGAAATCATGATTCATAACTTCTTAGAAGAAAATTTACCATAAGTCCTTTTTTCTGTACGGCAATTATTCCAATGGTGTAAGATTTTTTGATGATATCGCCAAAGATGACCATACTCAACTGGATAACCAACAGATTGGTTTCTTAAGAAACTCGGAAAAGATGATCAACCTGCCAATGAAAGGTTTTTTAAAGGCTACCTTAAAAATTAAACTTGTTGCAAAGTGTATTGCAATTAAACTAATCATTAGTTGTAAAAGGAAAAATACAAAACAAAATGGAAGGCAAATAAAAGAGACCTCAAAACGAACATAAAAAAACAAAATAATTAAAAAACAAAGTAACAAAAAAAACAAATTACAATGTTAAATACAGTATTGAACACGGTAATCTAGCCTTAACTAGTTGGGATGTAGAAAGCCTTTTAAAATGTTAAACATGTTTTAACTTTCCACTTAATTAACTACAAATTGTCTTCTAAAAGTTCTTGCACTGGATAATTACTCCACTGTAACAGAATATGTTCACTAATTGTGTAAATAGTTTGATCAATGAGTATTTTCAAATTGTAATTCAGTGGATTTTTCGTACGGTTTTGTGGGATTATATATTATTTGTTTTCCAATAAAGTTATTTAGTAAGGGGTAATTTAAACTGTTTTGGTCGTACGTCATAGGATTTGCAGTGTTTAAATTTAAATAGGATATATCACTTTAACAAATTTGAAGCTTTCTCATATATCAATTGAGGGAAAATTTAGTAAGTTGTTACTTCAAAGAGTCCCTTTACATGATTCCCACTCAATTAGGAAAATAAATTTTGTATTTAAAAATAATTCAATTTAGAATATATATTGCTTTATTCTCAATGATTAAAATTAATAGAGAACGGACTGATGCTTGGTGCTGATATAGGAACGGGATTTGAGTACAGGCGTTATCAAGTTAGATATTTAGAGGGAGTTGGAATTTTGCATCGCATTTCGTTAAGAAAAGTTAACAATTATTTGACTCCAGTTTTAAATTAAAATAAAATTGTTTATCAACATAACTATCATATTTTTAAAATGGAATTTATAAAAAGTTATGAAAAACAAATTGTTACATTTTTGTAGAGTTCTGATTTGTTTTTGAATAATGATTAAATGATGTATAAATGAATCAATGATTTATTTTCCAATACTTATAAAAATGTACAAACACGTTTTTCATTTGGAAAAATACACATTTTAAACTTACATTTCGTTTTATTAATGACAAAAATAAAAATGTATTGTTAGATTCATTTAAAGGTTCACGTTCAGTGCTAAATCTACTTTGTATAGGTTAACTGGCAAAACGTATCCTAAGTAAGTCTTTTGTGTATGCCATCCACGGATGTTGGGGAACAGCCAATAAAAAAAGAGATTTTCTTTGACCTCTCTTTCAATACTATTGGTACTTTACACTAATCTAATTCGTTCTTGAACTATTTTACATTAGTTTTAATATTTTCTAAACAGTTTATGGCATGTTTTAAGTATAAAGTTGGCCATAATTTCAGGTCAAAAGAAACCAACGCAACTGAAAAGCAATATTTTCCCAGGATTATGATCCGAACATATAGAGATAATCCATCAAGCGTCTCCACGGATATTAAGATAAATGCCTGGATAATAAGATTGATGAATACCTCAAGATGTTCTGACGAAGACAAATTATTGAACAGGTTTCACCAATTCAAAACATACAACGCCGTGGATTACCGAAACAGACAAGGTTTTATTTGTAACCTAATTCTAAAACTGGTTTAGTGTTTACAGAATTTTACTCTAGTACGTTCCCAGCATGTTTCTTTTTTCATATTAAGGGTTTAATATGGATACATACGAACATGTGATATTAGTTACGATGTTGGGATCAATATTATCTCAGCACATATTTGTTTGACAATATAAACAAATTCATTCTAATCACTTAAGATAAGAGCTGCTTGCACAACAATTTAAAATGAAACATCACGTTTGAGTATCCTGTGATCGCTTTTATTTAACGAATCATTAGTTAAAACGATAACAGGATCCTGCTACGTTTAACATTATAATTCGACAACATAACTGGTAAACATGTCAAATGGGCTAACCTCAAACACAATTATAACATCTGTAATATTATTTACCTGTTTACGAGCCGTCCTATCATTACGTTCCGCGGCGATTGTCGACAATGTTGTGCCTTAAATATGACAGCTAAATTCATTAAATTAAAATGTTGAATAAACAAAGAAATAAGGTTTTGAGTATAAAGTAGAAACGTAATAGACTTTTCTACTAGACAATGGTTTTATACATTCATACTATTTAATGAAGGAATACATTGCTTTCATTTCACCCTTGAAGATGTTTTATGGACAGATGGGACAAGTAATAAGGAAAGTACTTGACGTATATTTCCCTGAACTAGTCACCTTTCCTCACACTTGTGAGATCTTTATTCTTCAGTGCTATAATTTTCTGAAACCAGGTTACGCAGCTAAGCGCTAAAGCGCCGCTGGCATGAGTGTATTGAATTTCCTTTGCAATTTGTTACTCTAATTCTCACCACCCACAGCCCACCAGCCTTGGTCTGAGCTTTACGTGGTGCATTTTACACGGCTGCTACTAATCGCTACTCTCACACCCTCGCTTCAGCCTTTGGATTTACGTATTATTTTAGTGTTAATCTTATTATAAATCTAGAAATGATAACACATTTCAAATTTCATTGAAATAGGACCACGCATTCCGCTGTTATAGTAAAAATTCACAGAGGAGTAAACCTGTATACAAATCGAAAAAAGAAAAATATTCAACTACCATAAAAATCAACCTACCTAATCACGAGAAGAAACATCTGAATACAATATTGACAAAAGAACTGGGAAAGCCGAACCTAAGGACTGCAATGAGGAATATATATAAAAATATATGAGATACGATGAAAATGTTCAAGAACCGTTTAACTGTAACTTTTAAGTTACATTGATCAATATGAGAATGTATGAGCACGTTCCTTATATTTTATAATTAAATGTTGTTTATATATTTTATTTTAAACATATTATTGAAATTCACGAAATTAGTTAACCTTTTCCTATTGCGAGGTGAAGATTGAACCTCTATGAACATTCTAGACGAGAAGTGAACCCTTCTCAAATATCCAAAAACAGTGAACCTCTATAAAAATTCAAAGAAATTTAGAATAAAAGTTAGCCTCAATACAAAATCTAAAAAAAGAAATAGAGAAGAGAAGTGAACCTCTAAAAAATCAAGGAAAGGTGTAAAGTTGTATAAAAATAGAAAAAGAAATCACGGAGAAAAGTGAACCTGTATAAAATCCCTGGAAAAGTGTAATGTTATATGATAATAGAAGAAGAAATCAAGGAGCAAAGTGGTATAAAAGTCCCTGAAGAGGTGTAAAGGTTTATAAAAATCAAAGAAGAATACAAGGAAAAGAGTAAACCTCAATAAGACACCCTAGAGATGTGTAAAGCTATACAAAAATCGAAGAAGAAATAAAGGAGACGAGTAAACCTGTATAAAAAATCCCTGGAGAGGTGTAGAGTTATATAAAAATCAAAAAGAATCAGGGAGAAGAGTGAACCTGTATAACAAATCCCTGGAGAGGTGTAGAGTTATATAAAAAATGGAAGAAGAAATAAAGAGACGAGTAAACTGTATAAAAAATCCCTGGAGAGGTGTAAAGTTATATACAAATCAAAGAAGAAATCAAGGGAAGAAAAAAGTGAACATGTATAAAAAATCCCTGGGAGGTGTAAAGTTATATAAAAATCGAAAAGAATCAGGAGAAGAGTGAACCTGTATAACAAACCCTGAGAGTAGAGTTATATAAAAAATGAAAGAAGAAATAAAGGAGACGAGTAAACTTAAAATACAAAATTCTGGAGAGGTGTAATGTTATATAAAAATCGAAAAGAATCAGGAGAAGAGGAACCTGTATAACAAATCTCGAAGAGTAAAAGGTTTATAAAAAAACAGAAGACGCTGAAAAGAGTGAATCAATAAAAATCCCTGGAGATGAGTAAAGCTATATAAAAATGAAGAAGAAAAGATTAAAGCAAATCACAAAAAAACTTTGCAACTTGGTTTTAACCATTGGTCAAAACAACATGCTACTAAGTTTACCTTTCCTATTGAGAGGTGAATATTGAACCTCTATGAAAATATCTTAAACAAGAAGTGAACCCTTTCAAATATTCAAGAGAAAGACCTCATAAAAACCAAAGAAATTTAGAATAAAAGTTAGAATACAAAATCTAAATCAGAAGTAGAGAAGAGAAGTGAACCTCAAAAAAAAATCCTAGGAGAGGTGTAATGTTATATATCAATAGAAGAATAAATCAAGGAGCAAAGTGAACCTGTATAAAAGTCCCTGAAGAGGTGTAAAGGTTTATAAAAATCAAAGAAGAATACAGAAAAGAGTGAACTTCGATAAGAACCCCTAGAGATGTGAAAGCTATACAAAAAATTGAAGAAGAAATAAAGAAGAAGAGTGAACCTGTATAAAAACCTCAGAGAGGTTGTAAGTTATATAAAAATCTAAAAATAATCGGGGAGAAGAGTGAACATAAAAATCCCTGGAGAGTAAGGGCATAAAAAATGGTAAGTTACATGAAAGCAAGAGAAAACCTGTATAAAAATCCCTGGAGAGTAAATATATAAAATGGAAGAAGAATAAAGGAGAAGAGTAAACCTGTATAAAAAAATCCCTGAAGTGTAAAGTTAATAAAAAATCGAAAAAGAAATCAAGGAGAAGAGTGAAACTGTATACAAATCCCTGAGAGGTGTAGAGTTACACAAAAATCGAAAATAATCAGGAAATAGGAACCCAGAAACAAGTCTCATAGGTGTAAAGGTTTATAAAAAATGAAAGAAGAATACAAGAAAAGAGAACTCAATAAGACACCCATGGAGATGAGTAAAGTATACAAAAAAATCGAAGAAGAAATAAAGGAGACGAGTAACCTGTATAAAAAATCCTGGAGAGGTGTAGAATATATAATCGAAAAATAATCTGGGAACAGAGTGAACCGTATAACAAATCCCAGGGAGGTTTTGTTATATACAAATCAAAAAAAGAAATCAAAAGATGAACCTGTATAAAAATCTTTGAAGAAATCTAAAGTTTTATAAAAAACGAAGAAGAAATCAAGGAGAAGAGTGAACCTCTACAAAAATCCTTGAAGAAACCAAGGAGAAACATTAACATTCATAAAACACACTATCAAGAAAATGAGAAAAGGAATAAATCTCTAAACCCAAAGATTGCTGAAAAGAGAAACCAATATAAAAATCAAAAGTAGGAATCGAGTAGAGGATTGAACCTCTATAAGAAATCCCTAGAGAGGTGTAAAGCTATATAAAAATAGAAGAAGAAAACAAGGATAAGAGGGAAATTCTATAAAAGGTCCCTGGAGAAGTAAAAAGCATTATAACATTTTAGAAGAAATCTAGGAGTAGAGTCAACCTCTACAAAAAATACCTTGACATGTGTAAAGCTATATAAAAATTGAAGAAGAAGTCAAGGAGAAGAGTGAACCTGTATAAAAATTCCTTGAGATGTGTAAAGAAATGTAAAAATCGAAGATGAAGTCAAGGAGAAGAGTGAACCTGTATAAAAAATACTTGAGATGTGTAAAGCAATGTAAAAAATTGAAGAAAAATCAAGGAGAAAATGAACCTGATAAAAATACCTTGAGATGTGTGTAAAGCAATATAAAAAATCGAAGATAAGGAGAAGAGTGAACCTGTATAAATCAAAAGAGAAATGGTCCTATAAGACACTTAAAGAAGGCATGAGGGACGAGTAAATTAACAAAAACTTGTACAGTTGAGGAAATTGAGGAGAGTGAACCTCTATAAAGAAATCCAAAAAGAGGAGTGAACGTACAGTTGACTGAAGAAATGAGGAGAATAGTGAACCCTATAAAAAATCCAAAAAGAGGAATGAACCTCGTACAGTTGAGCGAAGAAATCGAGGAGAAGAGTGAACCTCTATAAAGAAATCCAAAAGAGGAGTGAACTCGTACAGTTGAGTGAAATCGAGGAGAATAGTGAACCTCTATAAAGAAATCCAAAAAGAGAAATACCTCGTACAGTTGAGCGAAGAAATCGAGGAGAAGAGTGAACCCTCTATAAAAAATTCAATGGTCGAATTCAAATGTCTAAAACATTTAACTAAGTTCCAGCGCTGTTTTACTAAAACAACTCACCATAAAAACAGTGATGAAAGAAGAACTCTCATTATCTAAACATCCTTTATAAACCTTAAGTGTTAGCTATATTGTATTTCTTCCGAAATATAGCTCAGTATTTAGACCTTATATTCATTTTCGTAATCCTAACCACGTACAACGTTACGTGTTAGTTATAGATTGCAGATACTGTACACCTACACACAAGCTGGCAAACTTATTTAAACAAGCTTTTCAATCATGTTTGTTAATTGAACGTTCTTTGTCTAACACAATCAAAACAATATTTGTTGGTTTTGAGGCACTGAACTGGCAGTCAAAATGTACGGCATTACATAGGTACTAACTAATTACATTTAAACTGTTTATTGTTTATCTGTTTCTGAAAGAGTTTATTTTTTAACTGTAGTTTATGGTAAATAGTTATTCAAGAGGAGTGGTTACATAAATACTATCATTACTTGTATTGGTTTTTAATTTTTTTAACTTTCGCATTTTGTTTAGTTTTAAAATTTGCTTTCATAATCATGCTGGAATCCTAATAACATATATAACATTAGACTTCAAAATATTTAACGCTTAATCTCCTAGTATAGATAATTTATTATTATCAAATTTTATTATTTATTTAGGTGTTGACTTGTAGAAAGAATAATACAAGTAAAAGTAGTTAGTAGAACAACACGTTGCTGGGAAATGTAGATAATTTACTGCATTTCATGAAAAGGGTAAACAACGGTTGAATGTTAACCCAGCTTTATATTTATTAGCTGTGCTTAACATAATCTGGATTAACTTAAATTTATTTTTAAACAATTTCAGCAGGTTTTGCTTAAACTTGCCTTTTGTTTGAAAGAATAAAATAAAACAGTTATCATTTAAACGAGTATTTCTAACATATAGCCATAACCAAAAGGTTGTACAAATTCAATGAAAGAGTGAAATTCCTTACGTTTGAATATTTAAAATATTACTCAGTTAATTTGCATGAACAATTTATTTCGTTTCCTTTGCAAAGCCTAATGTATACGTTTTAAACAGTATGTATGTTTAAACGATCAGAATGTTTTTATTAGTTATGTTTTCGATCAATGTCTTGCAAAGGAAAAGTTAGTATTTCTTGAGTGCATGATAGGAGAAAGCTAAGTTTTGTTCTATGATTAGATAAAGAAATAAGGAAACAAGTTCTAATCATTACAGTCAGTCAATTTAAAGTTGTTTTGCACTTTGTAATAAAAATACAAGTATTCAATAAATTTTAAAATAAATTCAATCGTATTATTGTCGACCTTAAAGACATTAAATTGTGTTAGAGCAATTAGCATGCATCGAAGGTTTCACCTTGTAAAAGGAGTTTTAAGTTCCAAAAGCTAGATAAAAGCTGGCTTAGTACAGGAACACTAAACTTTTTCATCTCGGAAAAATATGTGGATAATTTTGAAACGTCATAACTTTTTTCGAGTAACCAAAAATGTCAGATCACGTTCGGCAACAACAGTAACATAGCTTTGAAAACTTACTTCGTAAATTGAACACTTACTCAGAAGATCTACTGCACATTAAATCAGCAAATGTACTTTTGAAAAAGCCCCAACTTAGCTGCATGAGATCAAGGTATTTCACAAATTTACTGAAAATCAAAAACTAAAATGTAATTGATACATTACAACTCCCTTATATTAATTTTAGAAGCTAGAAAGTCAAAAGTAAAACAAAGACAACTGTACATCAAAGAATATTTAAGTTGTAGTTTCACGTGAACTGCTTCTTCAAAATCAAATACAACGTTTGAGCAGTGTCAGATTCGTAAAAATAAATATGTCTGTTTTTCTGAAAAGTTGAACTTTACATCTCATATTTGCGAGAACTTCCTTTTAGAGCTAAAATGTTATTTAAAATCAGTTCCTGCAGAAAATCATGAATGTTCTGTCATACAAAATGTCATTTAATGATATAAATACGTACTGTTATGATAAAATCGTTAAAAATAAATAAAAACAAATTATATTTCTTCATTTAAGTATGCTTCTAGTGTTCTCTATACACATTAACAAATGTATAAATTAATCACAACCAATTTGAAGTATTTTCAGTTGAGGCAGAGATGCGTTAAGGTTAGAAAACCTAAGCGGCCTAAATTGTATGATAAATACATAATGAAGCATATTATTTGTTCAGTGGGTCCAAAGTGTTAACAGTGTGTTTAGAAAATGTAGCGTTATGACCATTTTAACTAATAAAATACCAAGTGAATGATATATTTTCTACAAGTTACAAAAGATAACCGGTATGTTCGTAATAAATTTGTATTTTAAACATTTTCATTTACCAATGTTAGCCTTTAACATGTTTCGAAATCTGCTTTAGACACAAAGAGCCCTGTATACCACAGGCTGTCAGAACTGTTAACACTGTACATTTGATAACGTGTTGAAATGCAAACCAGTAGCGTAACAAAGGCATGAGTGAGAATGTAGACTGCTTTGTGCAACAGCACGGTGATATTCTCAACCTCTTTGTCTCCGTGACGCTCTTCTGCAGTGTTAAACAAATATTGCTACACAAGGTCGTTAACACTCACTTTAGTACTTTAAACTGCCGTTGACATACAAGTAATCTCGTAACTGTATTTATGATAAACTGTTTTAGCAAAAGATGTTATTATGGTAGGTAGATAAATAGCGCATAGATGCCGAATGGCAGAGGCAGGAAACTCACAAAGTTGAAGCAGCTAACGCACATAATGTGCTGTGAGGGAATTTTTTTAAGTTTAAATGAGAGCCCCTGATGCACGCACAATTTTACTATTTCTCGAAAGTCATTTGTTACATTAAGTCATCGACATCAGACAAACTCGAGTGTGTAGAGCCAAAAGGTGAGAAAGACGGCAGCGCATTGTGTGTGTGGGCTGTCTCACTATGTTGATTACCTGCCATAGCCACGTAGAGTTATGCGCTATCTACGTACCATAACAATATCTTTGCTTGACATTATTGTAAAAGCTTTTAATACCTGCGAACCGAAATATAGTTTTAGGTATGACTATCAACAAGGCGACAATAAAATACGTAATATCAGAAAGTAAATTATATTTTTTAACATACATTACGATTTTTTGCAACATAACCTACTTTACCATTACTATTGTTAACTTATTATAAAACAAGGTTTAGCATCAGAGTCACAAAAGCCTGTTGTTATTATTATTGCAGTGAACCCGATGTTTACCCTTCACGATGGTTTTTATTATTTATTCAAGAGGTTGATGTTGTTAAAACTGTAGATTTACCAGCACTTCACTAGTTTGCGTTCGTTGAGTGGTTGGTTAATATTTACCAAATTATCTCTTGCCAATTTAAGTTTATCTATTTACGTTTTCTCGCTTGCGATATATGCTGGGTAGTAGAGTTGAAAACGTGTATCCAAACCTAACTTACAGTTCTTATAATATCTTTACAACATAATTTATTGGTAACCCAAAACAAATGGTTACAATGGTTTAGTAGTATTTTTACAACACATTTTAAAAATATTAGTCTCAACACTTCACAATGACCTTTGTATGGTTGAAGCATGTTGTGTATAACGCAAATTTGTTTACATATTCAGCAGTTTAATTTCAAATTATAAATGACTGTTGTTGTGTTCGCCAAGGCAAATTAGGTTTCTTAATATTCACCCTTATATTTATCTAGTGTTGCCCTAAAATCACTACAGCAGTTTCTGTGATCCTAGCTATCAAACAAACTCATCAACAACTATCAAACAACTTAGAAATGTTGTTAGCTCTCTTAGCAAAGCCTGTTTGATTATGAAACCATGGAAGTACCGTCCTGCAAGTCATCATTCCAAGTTGAACATCTTAGTCTTGACACACCCTGTATTGCACTCACACTCATGACTACAAAAAGACGCGCTGTGTGAAGTGAGGACTTGAATAGATAACGAGAACTCTCAGAGAGTGAAGTGCTCTTGCCACGTGTCCAGTATTGTGTTGAAATCTGAGTTGCATTTCATTCTTCTATCAGAGAAAATCTTTGGTTTAATGTTGTACTCGTAGATGTAGTTTTTACAATATTTGACATATTTCCGATTTATTAAAACATTTCAACAAACTTAGGCATATTTCAAGGGTTCTTAAACTGCATGCTTGATTTTAACACCAATAATTTAAACCGGTGTTGGTTACATAAATGGTATTCATTCTTAGAGGTAAAATTTTAAATGTATTTCTAACGTTTTAAAACTATATTTTTAAAATTTTGTTTTCGTTTTTAGGTATATTTAAGTGGATACATTAAACTAATAATACAAAGGGCTTTTAACTGAAAACTGTTTGTGGCAAACAACTGTCATCCTTCAGTTCTTGTGCATTTTTGTGTTTGTTCCATAAATTGTAATAAAAAACTAGGGAAAACATCGCAAAATAGAGCTTGTTAGTTAACGTTGTCTTTACGCCCGGCAAAAATTTATATTCTCGCAAAGTTGTCGTTTAGTTAGAATGTTTAATTTGACAAACGATGTACTATCATATGCCATTATCTATTAACTTATTAAAAAGTATTCATTAATCGTCATCAGGATTATAACCTTCTTGAATAACAGTATACCAGTGAGACTTAATAAGGAATTTTGAGAAGAGAAAAATAATATCATACATAAAAAATGTTTAGGAGATTTAGTTTTATCAATTGTTTAGCCATTCAATAGCTTATACAGGGTGTCGGTGAACTCTCTGACATACTTTGTAGACATGTTCCTTGGTCAAAACAAGAATATTTTACCATATAAACAGGGTCTCCGGCGCTTCGTTGTCCGTCTGTCTGTGTGGATGTGTTTACTAAAATAATTATGACAATAAAGCTAATGTGAATGACACCAAACTTTGGTCAAAAGTTTAAATTGCCATTGTCTAATTGGGAAAAAAAATTATTTCATTTAACGTTCAATTTCAAAAGGGCGGCTAAAAATTTCAAATTTGAATAGCTCAAAAACGACAAGTTTACAAGAAATTTATAAGAACAACTACTTTAGTATATATTTATTTTCCTTTCTAAAACGGTATGAACTTTGAAAATCAAATGAGAAATAACAAAGTAATTGTAGTTTCTGTCTTGCCCACCCACGTCCGCCATGCGTTCCTCCAGTCAGCTAACGCAACAACAACGGAAATGGACTAGTAAAGACGGAAAAGTAAATTGTTTGAACATCTCTACAAACAATAATTAGTCTTTCCATATATGCTACCGTGTCAAAGATCGTGATTTTGAACAGCTCTTGCACGAACAAAAAAATACATTTTATGTCCTTTGTTCTGGAAGATAAATGGACAATTTTAGATAAAAATATTGTTTTTACTTATTCAAAACTATTAAACTTTCATAATAATAGTAATAACTGTGCTCTTCATAGAAAAGCTATTGCTTCAAACTTTTTTTTAAGCTTATGTTAGGTTTGGTTTTTAGAGAGTAGAGATTCATAGGAGAACTCCAACATTAACCAACTTAATTTACTTTGTTAACTAAGATTTTAGCTAACTGACTTAGTTAGCTAAAAAAATTCAATTCTTGAAATTCCCAATAACTAAAACAATTAAAATAAAACATTACATTTTTAACTTTTTTATTTAATCTTCTATTTAATCTACCAAACCAGAAGACATAAAATGTTATTTATTTGTCCGTGCAAGAGTTGTTCAAAATGACGACTTTCGACACGGTAGCATACACGGAAAGACTAATTATTGTTTGTAGAGATGCACAAACGAATTTAACAAACTCCTGAATCGAAATAATGTAGTCAGTTCCATTGTTGTTGCGTTACTGACTGGAGGAACGCATGGCGGACATGGGCCGGTAAGACAAACTACAATAACTTTGTTATTTCATTCGATTTTCAAAGTTTATACATTTGTGTTAAATAAATACACTAATAGTGTTGTTCTTATAAATCTTTGTAAAACGTACTGTTTTGAGCTATTCAACTTGAAATCTTTAAATGGCCGCCACATTGAGATTTGAAGGTTAAATGAAATAATATTTTTTCCTAAATACAGTGGCATTTTAAATGTTGACCAAAGTGTGGTGAAAATCAATTTATTTGTTTGTCATAATTATTTTAGTAAAAGAACACATCCACACAGACAGACGGACAACGAAGCGCCGGAGACCCTGTTTATATGGAAAATATTCTTGTTTTGACCCAAGGAACATGTCTACAAAGTATGTCCAGAGAGTTCACCGACACCCTGTATAAGAACTGACCACATTATAACTATTATGTTCGAAAACCCATTTTTACTTTCACTAACAAAATAAAACTTTCGAGGCTTATTGTGGTTGTTTTATGGCGCTTGAAATAGGTTATTTTCGTAAAACATGTATTGAAACATAATCTGTAAACAAGTAGTACGTGTACAAGATTATTTAACTAACTCTCTTTCATTTTAATAAATACACAAAAATTATTCCTTACATAGAATAGATTGCATAGGTTAACTTGTTGCGAAATTCTACAACTTTCAGATAGGTTAGTTACTCTATAAGAGAGGTTATCGCAGCTCAAAGGTCCGGCAATGATCTTATCTGGTAACGGGTCTCCCCATACATACAAAAGTAGTATTCCATCGACCTCAACGATACTCAATAATTATTTAGTTACTGCTATGGTTTGTGAATCGGATTGAAATGAAATTAAGTGTAAATGTGTTCAATTGATATATATTATCGTATTTATTAGTTTTTATAGAGTTAGCTTGATCGCTCGGTATACGTAATGTCATAAGCTCAATTCTGAACACAAGGTATACACATTGCAAAAAGAACACATAATGTAAGAAGGTTATTTCTTCGATTTAATTAATTAATCTTTTCTGCCTTGGATCATAAAAAAAGCGCTCTGCTTTGAAATTAAATGAAACTTTTAAAACAGTAACATTGAAAAGGTGTAAAAGAAAAGATAGTTTTTTATTTAATTTCAAACCTTCTGGTAAAGTTTTTATAGAGCAAATACTAATAAATTTGAACATACTACTCAAAAAAATACATATTCACTGAAAAATACACAAACAAGAGAAATCAACACTTCAGTTCAGTAAACACACAATCTAGTGCTATAAAGGAAATGAGATAAGTTATCTCTATAGTTTATACTGGCAACATTTACCAGCAGTATGTTCTGGGAAAGACCATTGTGGATAGTAAACCACAGAAAACTGACCTGTTGGACTTGCTCCATGCCAAAGCACAAAACAAGCTACCTTTGGCATGCAGCTGTACCTATTACATACATCAGGCGTCCAACAGTTTGAAGTTTTAATTTTGAAATATAAATCAATGAAAGTTTCAAATCATGTAAAGGTTTGAACAAAAAGTAAGTTTGTACTAATGATTTGCAAATTTCGTCTCATAACATTACTGGTGCAATTTTAGTGGTTTTAAAACTTTTGAAATGTGTACATTTTCCTTTTGTAAATGCAGAAGTTCTTTTAAAATTTACAAACTTATTAAATTGTACCATTGAAATAACGAAATTGAAAATTTTTCATAATAACATAGTCTAAGCGTTTTTAATGTAAGTCTTATGTGGTAAAACATTAAAAAAATAATGTAGTACACGATTCGTTGTCTAATCTTAAACCTTAATTAGAAAAGACTAGTACCTTTTAATGCAACGAAAGAAACTACTATTATGCATAATATCAAAAGAATTCTATTACCGTATTTTGAAATGTCCATGTTATCATGTTAAAAACGTACCGCATCTTTTACACAGTCTACAAGATAATGTTTGCGTTGTAAACTACTGGCTTAATGCATATAAAAAGGCACCTTAGCTACTAATTTACCGTTACTTGATGTATATATTTATACACACTGGCATAGTTCACTACTAAAGAGCTACTGATCACACATATCTACCGGGCACGCTTACAGTGGCAGTGTAGTTAATAAAAACACAACGAGCAAGAGTTTTAACGATTATATTTGTATTGCACTTTAACATGCCATCACCATAGGCTTGATTATGCTAAATAAACAAAAAGTTAAATTAGTTAATTGCAAACGTGACATAACATTATAGTGAAGAAAGAACAGCTTAGGAGCAATAAAAACTGTGTTACCGCTAAATTCACTTCTCCTCCTTGATTTTTTAAATCGCGGTACAAAATTTAAAAACAGTCATTGTTTACTGTTAATAATAACACTTAGGACTTTTACCAGGAAAACACATTTTTTGTCATCGAACCTGTCGTTACCTAAATATTGTACATTTTCTAGTTTGCGTTAATACAGTTCTCACCACTACAAAAATTCTGAGTAATAAATAATTTATTGAGTCTATAACGCACGATGGTGTAGTGAAAGGTAACCTTTCCATTCGAATATAATATCATCTTTTCAATTTTTACAGTTAGTGTTCCCTGAGAAAGTGGAATAGAGATAATAACATGCCTGCAGTAGTAGTTTCTAGGCTTGCAGATGCATGCAGTATGCTCCACTAAGACACTGACAACTGCATATAGTTAGTATGTGTTACATAGTGTTTATACAGAAGTTACACACAGTGTTCCTTGGGGAAGTGGAATAGAGATAATTACATCACTGCAGCACACAGCCGAGGGCCAACAGCTGGCCGTTTACACTACAAACGTAAACCAATCACATGTAGTCCAATTGCTTTGCATTTCGTTAGTTATACAAAGGTACATGGCTTCAATCTCTGCACGACTATTGCAAGTGCAATGTAAAGTAGACAAAACTGAAATGGGATAGGTTGACTGGGACTAGTGGCGTGGCCCTGTAATCCAGCCACACGGTGGTCAGGTTTTGAGGATGATATAGGTCTAAAGCGGCTCAGACTCAGGTCATCTGATGATACCCGCATCAACTCCCACTATCGTTTAACAATCAGACCATCGCCTGCGTGGTTTGAAGTCACGTTAAGTCCGTCGGTCTTGTATTTCCATTGGTCATTGGGCTATTAATTAATTACCCATTCTAAGGAAGAGTCGGCCTTAGTTTGTAACCATTCTACCCTCATAACTGACTACCACTCATCACACTTATCCCTCAACACATATTTGCCTTTAAAATACCCTAATGAGAGTGGTCGGCATCTCAAATGGCGGTGAAGGTTTGTTTTAATAATACCAAAATAAAGCTTCGATTAAAGAGGGAATGGTCAAAATACATGTCAAAAGTATAAAACAGCAAATCAAACGTACTTTCCCAGTGACAAGTACATTGTATCTGGAAACAGCTTCTTATTGAATTAAACAACATAAAAGTACCATAAGAAATCAATAGTAAATTTTGCAAAATATGAAATTTCTTGGATTATTTGTGGTACTTTTATGCTTAAGTATATTCATAATCATATTACCATATCGTTATTGTTTTAATTCTACTTGTTACGTTAATTATTGAAAGAGGGGTTGTTAATAGTACTATAATAATAAGCTAAAAACGAATTCGTATCAAAAGACAGTAGACCTACTAGAAGATAATTCGATGAAACAACATATTGAGTTAACCTTTCTACCAACTCTACCTACTATTTCTCTTATAAACCTGTAGTGCTGATTGTACCTGTAGTGAAGTGTTGTGAGCTGCGGGCAGAGAACTTATGTTTGCCGAGCATTAATACAGCAGTAGGTGGCTTTAACTTTCCTCATAGCAAAGTTGCAGTAAATGCATATAGTGACACAATTCTTTCTAAGGTTAGAGTGCCGTCCGTAGTTTTTTACGTATTTACTCGTTATTTCCAGGGCTTAATACATTAAAAAACAACTGTATAACCATTGAAAAATATTGAAAGAATAATCTTAGTTATTCTAGTTATTCAATAATAAAGAATAATTGAAAGAGTAATTCCTTAAAAGTGATGGTGTGTTCATTCTTTTGGCATTTAATGGTCACACACGTGGTATAACGAGTTTAACATGTTAAATGGCTAAATACGTGTATTGAGCATAATCGTGTGGAGTTTTCCAACTTTTTAGTACATCGCGAGTATCGTATGTTTAGTTAGTTCAGTATTATCGAATGTAATTTTGGTAAGTTATGTTAGTCAAAACCATGGGTTTAGAAACATTGTTTTATTTGTTACATTATTCGTAAAGATACGCCCAGGCAACAGGAAAGTTATATCTAATTATTATTTTAATCTAGTACTGTTTACCCAAGTTAGCTTAGTTTCAAAGTTCAAAGTTAATGTGTGTGATAAATACCTTTACGTCAGAGGTAGCTTGTTTCGTCTTGATTGGACCGGGTCCAACAACGATTAGTGTCTATTGTTTACTGTCGGTATTATGGTAGATCTGTTGTTCACAAATTTATATACATTTATATTAGTATTGCCGAAGTAACTCATATACAACTTGAAACACTAACTACTTTAAAGATATATGTTTCATGATGTGGGTTAGTTGTAAAATTATAGTACTAAAGATTCTAAAACCTTTAAAACGCATAAGTCAGGATGTATAAAAACAGCACATGACTTGGAACTAGTTAGGCAACAGCCTGAATGTTTTGCTAGGTTTGTGCTGAATAGTTTATGAGTGTTTGTAAGCAAGGCTCAACCCACAAGAGACTGCACAAGCCCTCTGAGTAGAAAGGTGAGCTCAGCTTAACTAGTGGTTTACTGGCCTAAACTCTCGCAAAATTAATTTTCATCTTTGAATTTACTGCCTCGGTAACCACACAGTACTTGCGTAAGTATAATTTAACACTATTACTGTGATATTTCAAAACATAAGTGTTGTGTAGCTATAATTTTCGTTACTTAATTTTTTGCATGTAATTAAAATATAACAAAGTAGCGGAAGCAATGTAAAGGATATATATATGTGCCCAGCTTGAATTGTATACGAAAGTATTGTTGAATTTGTATACTGAATAAGCATACACAAGTGTATTATGAAATAAAGTGAACACTTTCAAATTTTAAACACTTAAAAAATGGATCTCTATTTGAAATTTAAAATTGTTTGAAACTCACTTTTTCTAATCAAATAAAGAGAGAACTTTGCTAACAAAACTTCTACATTCAAATAAACACCCTAGAGCTCCTCAGGAGGTAAATTTTGAAAATCAGGACTTCAGCGAAATAACAGAGTTTATAATACCATTTGGGACTAACAATAATGAAGTGAAACGAAATACCTTTTGTTGAAGGATTTCAATTTAAGTAAATTAGAAAACAACTCAGTTTAAATGTCTTATTTGTACGAGATTAAATACTTTTTACACAACTGAAATATAATTGGCTGGCGAAACTTATATAAAGCCTTCATTAAAAAATAACTAGACGAACTATTATTTATTCAGCTAAAAAAAATCATGATACAGTCATCTTCTAAAACTGTTGTAGAAACAATTTTTTAAGTGGTTTTAGGAATATAAAACTGCAGCCAAATTTCGAGCTTTAAGTCATATTTAAAACCTTACTTGTTTAAATCAATTAGGTTCATGATAAACAAGTTCTTTATATAAACTAAGAATAACTATTGTACAAACAATATGTATTATAAGCTACCCCATTTGTAGACAATGGATTACCCTGAGGTTTGCCTCACCTAAAATAACATAGTTAGTTTTGTAGTTAAACAAATTCTTTTAATTATTAAAAGATAAATCAGCGGTCTTCGGATAGTTAACTTACGTTCTCAAAGTACCCAAGTATTCATGGCTCATTAGTTTAACACAATCTCGGACTTTACCTCGTTGGTTACAATATAATGGGAAACAAAATTTTCCAAAGGTACAAGATCACTTCTTAGTTAGATTCTTCACTATTTTAATAGCCTAAGAGATGAAATTGTTCAAAGTGTCTCAATTCATATTTTATAAATTAATAACGTTACAAATTTATTTCAAATATGAATTTGTTGATAGTGCGTTTGGAAACAACATTATATCATGATACGCAATACTAACGTTAGTTAAATGATATTTACAGTATTAAAAGTCTCTTTCCTTAGTAATTTGTGTATCATACATATATATCTTAGTTTCAACATTACAAAATGTACCTAGTTTTATTCTTGAAGTCCACTCTTAAATTATTAGCTGACTCATTACAATTTGAATTCAATTTACGTGTGTAAGAAACGTGTACAAATTAAATATTATCTGGACTTGAAATATAATTTAACAAGAGCTAGAGTTAAGTTAATTAAAGGAGAGCAAAATTAACAACCAAATATTTTGAAGCTATTATAATTACGGTATTTTAAACTTGCCTAAAATATTTAAATCACACGTACAACAAAACACAGCCTAACTAATTTGTTATTCGAATCGTTAATTAAAATCTAAGCATTGCGAATTACTGTTTTTTAATTAGAGGACCTGTAAGTTATGTTAGTTATTCTGACAACAACTTCGCTAAAACAGTTTAATTACTAAGAAAACTTTCATTACTGGTTTGTTCTTTGTATTTACGGAAGAAGTTCTGGCGTTACAACGCAAATAATATGTATGAGAATATCCTTCTCTTGGTAGACAAATTAAACTTCTCAAAGCCAAACCCAGATACGCCCATTTTTTTTAGCTAGATTTATAAAAAGAAGATAGCATCTCAACAAGATAACTAGCCCGGCTATACAATATCTGGTTGTTAAAAGTGCAACCTCATCTAGCCTAATTGAACCACCACTTTATCAACAATAGCTTTATTCATATCTTGAAGACCTGGATCTTATTAGATTATTTAGACATTTAAAACATCAAACTGTCTAATAAACAAAATTGTTTAGTTCTGAGGCCTTTAAATGCATGGCATTCATCGTCAGAGACTCTCAGCAACTGAAGGAAATAATGATTTTAAACTAATAGTAACTAACACATGTTACGAACTATTAAAAGATTCAAATCATAAGGTGTTCTCAGACCACCCGTATCATATGTATATCTCGAGAACGGGTTTGTTGACTTGAGTAAACGAAAAAATTCCAAACTAAAACCGGTTCAAAACCAGGAAAATTTATTTTAACTTAGTATACAGGGCTGATCAAAACCGTGGTCATGGGTTTAACTCGAAACTTTCAAATATAGTATAGTCATAATCATTTTAAAAGCCTTTAAATGAAAACACAAAGATGAAGAAAAAATTGTTTTTTGTTGACGTTACAAAATGGCGGCTGAAAATATAAAAATAAAACAGAATTAAGAAACGTTGTAGGCTTTATTAATTTTGTCAAAAAAAGAAAATCTAGTTATTGATTTTACCGTCATTGCGTAAGCTTTTTTCAACGATATACAACAACATGTTATTTCGAACACCTTAGCACTCAGTACCAAAACCCCAAATTTGAAAATGGTCTACTATGATATCTAATTTTTTTCAAAACTAAACCCTATCGTAAGTTGTATACCGTTGTAAAGGTCTATTTACGTAAAACATTAGTGAAAGTCTTGTTGAAAAATATTAACGCGTTTCAAATGGCGGCCAAATGTAATTCGTAGGGTATAATTGACGTGTAACGCGAATATGTATGTAATTTGCACAAAAAAAAACTCAAAATGATGAATATGATCTTTGTATACACCATCATATGCAGCGGTGCCGCTTAGAGACCTGCGGCGGGTTAATCACGCGACTCCGAGCTCATCGCTCGCTGGCGCGAGTTCGAGTCCCCGCAGTCACCGTAAACCACATTTGTAATGGCAACGCTAGGTAAAGGTCGAGGTTGAGTGGTAGATAGGACTTCGCAGTTTACCTTGCCATATTTTCATCAATAACTACATCGTTGAAATGATCAGCAAATACGTAAAAAGTGGCACATTAATGGAATATTGGGAATAATAAATTTAAAGCATTAAATACAAATGTGCATTTTGGTTTCAAACTTTATTACTGCTAGATAAACCTTATTGATATTTTCATGCACACATTTTATCTTGAACAAATCATACATATTTGTTGGCTTGATTATTTAGATACTTAGATGATATGTGTTCAAAACGCTGGCCTTCCAAACATTTTCAACACGGCTTTCGAAGCTCGATGAGTAATTTTGATTACTTGAACTGAGGACTGAGGACAGTGTGACGAGTTCTTATCTTTCATGTCATCTCTACTTTGGTTTTCGAAATAAACTAGCTCCTCAATGCCGCTTCACAAGTAGAAATCAACTTGGTGAGATGTAGCGATCTGGCATAACAGCTGCACAGCCAGGTAAATTAGAGAGTGGAAATACGGATAGGCTAAATAACTGGAATACGTATTCAAATCGAAAAGCATACGGTATTTCAACCTTAAAACGGATGACTTATTATAAGATAAACCTTAGATGTATTCAACATACACATTTATACTCGAATGCTTAGATAAATGTTACAGATTTCGACTAGAAAGCGTTCGTATCTGTGTGAAGGCTAGAATTTCGATGGGCCCATCATTCGTACAACGTTTGAGGTAATTCCTCAAACAATGTGATTTCATTCCGGTTTTAAGCAGTTGGATCACAACAATCCAAAAAAGATCGCTCATTACGACCTAAAAGCACCCGGACATAGTCGTAGACGTTCTGGTCTGCCAGATCGCTATATTCTCACCGCTGTTGATTTCTACTTGGGAATAGAAGAGCTAGTTTTATTTTGAAAAATCACCCTAAAAAAGACAAGAAAGATCAAAATTGTCAGGCAGGTCCTCTCAGTTCTCAGTTAAAGAAATCGAAATTGCCACATCGACCTTCGAAAGCCAGGTTGAAAATGTTTGAAGACCAGCATTTTGAACATACAAGTATCATCTAAGTATCTAAATAATCAAAGCCAACAAACTTTTATAATTTATTCAGTATAAATCAGTACATGTTAAAATATCAATAGGTTTGTCTCAGTAATGAAGTTTGAAATACAATGTTTTCCATTTAATTATTCCCAACTATTCCATTCATATTGCCACTTTTTTTTCCAGTGTTTGCTGTTTACTTCAACGATGTAGTTATTGATAAAAAAATGTACAAAAAAAGATAAAGGTGTTTTGTTTAACGAGGCCAAGGGACTGCAGAGTCCATTTACTACCAACCTCGATCTAATTCGCGTTGCCGTATAGTCACATTAAAATGTAAGTGGTGACTGCGGGGGATTCGAACCGCGCCAGCGAGAGCGATGAGCCCTGAGTCGCGCATGATTCCAACCCTCCACGGTCTACTAACACGGTACCGCTGTATATGATGGAAATTTGTATACCAAAAGATCATAATTCATCATTTTTGAGTTTTTTGTGTACCACATATTTTAAACGTTTTGTCAATTATACCCCTACGAATTACGTTTTGGCCGCCATTTTGAAACGCGTTAATATTAACAAAACTTTCACCAATGTTTTACGTAAATAGCCCCTTACAACGGTATACAACACGATAGGGTTTAGTATTTGAAAAAATTAGATAATCATAGTAGACCATTTTCAAAAAAATTTGGGGTTTTTTGCAGGTACTAAGGTGTTTGAAATAACATGTTGTTGTATATCGTTGAAAAGCTTACGCAATGACGAGTAAAAAATCAATAACTAGATTTTCTTTTGACAAAATAATAGAAATACGGACGTTTCTTGCACTGTTTATTTTTTATTTTCAGCCGCCATTTTAAAACGGCTCAACAAAACAATTTTTTCCATCATTGTGTTTTATTTAAAGAGAGCTTTAAATGATGTATAGCATGACCCCTTTATATTTGAAAATTTCGGAGATTTGAACCCATGACCCTCGGTTTGATACGCCCTTACACTAGAAAGTTGAAAATAATCTTTCCTGGAATTCTTTGAACCGGTTTTAGTTTGGAATTTTTCATTTCACTCCCAAGTCGGCCAACCCGTTCTCGAGATGTTGTTATGATACGGGTGGTCTGGATTCACCCTAAATAAAAAGAATAATACTAGTTGATGTTGTGCCTGATATTATAAGCAACGGGAAATTAAACGCTCCAGGCTCGTTGTTCACTAAATAATTTTTTAATTCTTCTTCATGAACAATGATTCGTATGCATCTAATAATTTTGGATTTTGAATTTTTTTAGTAAAATATTTTTTGATAAATGATGTCCTGATTTAAGAGTGTTTTGCAATGGCGGATTTATCTTCTTGTTATATTTAAAATTATATGTGCGGATCTTTTAATCTTACTTTAATATTCCTTTTGGTTTGTCCGATGTATTAGCAGTCGCAGTTATTACATGGTATTTCATATATTCCTGATTTGTATTCATTTTGAATTTTGTCTTCAGGGTTGCCAAGTATAGATTTTAACTTATTTGTATTGAAACAGAAAAGTGTGTAAGCTATTCAGAGTATTTTTGGTACTTAGTTGGTATGGACCTTCATCTAGCATATCTTGAACTCTTTTATAGTAATCATTTTTATCCAGTATCACGATGGTATTCCTTTTATCAGCTTTTAAGTAGAATACGTTCTTTTCTTTTAAACATTTTATAATGTTTGATTCGTTTTTTGGAGGTTTTCTACTGGATTCGAGATCGTAACGTTTCAAAGCTTCAAAAACATCCGATTTAATAGCGGATTGTGTTTTGTATTGCCCAACAACATACAATTGTATTGGTAACAAGATAATCAAATTAAATCAGTAATACAAGTCCACCAAACTACTGTAAACAATCATGATCTACACCAGAAACGAACACAAGTTAATCTAGACTTGCCATAGATAAGCTCATCAAAATTTCACCAGTGGCTTAAGTACTAGAATGACCTTTTATAAACATTACCTATACGGCGTGGAAATAACTTAATTAAAAACAAGAATTGACTGAAAGGTTTCCGGAACTTTTTATACAATTTGTGAATGCAGCGACATTCAAAGATGCGAATTGCTGCAATGCAGTCTCTGACTCAACAGTATCACATCTGTTGTTTTAGACCAATGCTATCATTATTCAAACAAAATGAACCGTATATTCATTTGAGGGTTGGTTTTTCATTTAGATATTTTGGTTCATGAAAATGTGAAAAGAAGAGCAACGTGCTTGTGATGGTTGAGCTATTGTTACTTTGTCATAACCACCAACTTAAAAATATCATATTCCATAACGACATGTTTCAAGAAGCTTTTATCATTATTAGTGAATTGAAGAAGTTCTGAAATCTGTAGTTGTGGAACAAACTTTGCCGCAGTTTAAGTTTTTCCAATAACATTTTATTGTAATAGATAAATACTGCATTATCCTGCCATTCGTGGACTTTTACTTTACTAAACTTAAAATCTCTGAAAGAGTTTATTTCTGTTCCTAATCCCCATCAGTGAAACATTTCTTGTGCTCATTACAGTAAAAATAAAACAGCTGAGACTTTCTGTAGACGGATTCTCGCATTCACGTATTCAAAGAATCTTTTAGGTCAAAGAAATAAGAGGCTTAATGCGGAGTCGACCAATTTGTATCTGATATATTATGAAGAAAAAGAGCTGTCTAATTTAGTTTCTCAAGCTTTGACATATTTTATACGACTTTAGCGCTTATGAACATTCATACATTTGACCTTTTTAAGTTTATCTTGCCCTAATAACCAGCTTTGTGAATAATGATAGGCATTAAAAAACAGACTAACTTAACTCTGTTATTATTATTTTAATCCTGTAGGCTATAACTTTAAACAACAAAAACCAGTGCACGGTTCGATTTCGTCATACAAAACTGATGTCCTTTTTGTCCTAACAAAATAATTGCGTTAAAACGATATCAATATCAGACCTAGTGGTCATCTTAGATTTGTGACGTTATTTAGAAGCTTTGAAACACTCTCAGGCAAAATAATTCGTTACTACATAGTTGTGAGGATGTACCTTTACACTAAATCTTACGAGATGTCAGGTGCTTCTGGACTAAATTTAGTAATGCATTTAAATATACTTTTACTTTAGAGTGATAAATAATTAAATGTTTACTGATAAGATGGTGGCCATAGCTCACTGGCATAGTGCGTGCTCTACACCAAATCAGCCCGGGTAAGATTCCCTGGAGCAGTGATAGCTTTTCCCGATGGTCACTTCCCGTGGTTCGGAAGTCCTGTTAAGCCGTTGGTCCATTTCATTAGTAGTTGGGCTATTAATTAATTACCCTAGGGATCTGGGGAACAGTTGGCTCTACTTTGTAACAAGACTACAACATCAGCCATCAAAAACACTCACCCTTCTTCCCATATTCACCTTAAAATACCCTCTAGGAGTGGTAGGTGTCTCAAATCAAAGTGTCAAAAGAATGAAATGATACATGTTGAAGTAGTTATTTATAAAGTCATCATTATTAAGACAGTTAGACTTGAGCTATACCAATACTACGGCATACTATATCTTTTTATCCTTTTCATAGTTAAGTTTAACTTGTGTGGAAAAATTGTTTATTACAATATCATGTCCTTTTTCACGTCTTCTGCAGAGTTCATTCGTGAAACCTTAGAAAGTCAGCTGGGATTGACTTTGCCTTTAGAGCTTGTGCAGAAAGCGTAGAGTAAATCAAGTTTTCTGTTCCACGAGCAAATCTCTACATAATTTTGTTTGTTTGTTTGTATCAAGAATGATAGAAACTATAACTTGTTTGCTAGGGATATGACCAATAAGGTTGAAATGTGATTACTAAAATATTTTAAATTTAATTTGTTACATCATACATTATACTTAATAATGCAGTTCTTTTCCAAATTTATTTTAACATTATCTGCAGTTAAATTATTTTATTTTATTTAAGTTATTTATAATAATGACAAACCAATCATTACACATTCATTGAAACAGGTGTTGTATTAAAACATGATAGCCTAAATATTAAAACATTTTGTAATTTTAAACACATTGCAGCTTTTTCATGAAATAATTTAATTGTAGTACTTTCTACCACTTAAATTCACGTCTATCTGCCATTTGTGTTATAAAAGATTTTCTGCTATCGCCAAACTTCAAAACAACAATTGATTGTTGACGTCGTAGCCTTCAAACCCAATGTCATAGATTACCCAAAGACTAAATAGGGTCTACGACATATATTTTGAAAGTAAGAGTTACCGGCTATCGATTTGACTCCAAACATATAGACAAGAAAACCCCACTGGAACTACATAACTAGGAATACTAAGAAACATTTAATAAAAAATTATGAAAAAGGTTATGACAAATTTAGAAGGTCCGTACTAAGTAATAACATAGTCAAAATGCTATAATTGCCTAGATCTCAGCTTTTTATCCATAAACATATTATTGAAAACCTTTTTTTTTATTATATTAATTTGCTGTGAACAAGTTTTCTGCACATTTTGGAACTATTGTTTTAAACGCCTATTTTATTGAAAAGTGTTTTTGAACTGATTGATACTTGTTTGTTTGTTTGAAAAGGAAAAGTCCCAAATATACTAGTTGTTGTAAATAAGCTCAAATCATAATAAAACTAAATATAATACTCAAGTCGATTGTAGAAATTGTTGCCATTAATTTGACTCCGAAGGTGTTAGGCAGCCCTACAATGCAAACAGTTTCGTTCCACAACGTTTCGTTCTACCTTGATATATAAACGAATAGCTCTATTTCCTACAAAATTCGCTAGTATAAATTGTAAAATAAATGACGTTGTTGAACTGTTATAAGAACTGTTGTTGAGTTCAGCAACCACATGGTTGAGTGACCTGTTTTGCGCTGACATAACGATGCATTTAACGTTTTAAATAAAAAATGCAACGTCAGAAACTTCATTCACAATGTGTTCGATTGTGTCAAGGCGTTCGAATGCAAGCTTGCCTATGGAAAATCAGCTCAAAGACTACAATTTCTCGCATTTTAAAAGGTTGTCAGAAACTTAGGGTTTTGATATGAAACAAATATGGCTGCCCTAGAAGAACTGAAAATTGAATTTTAATCAAGATTTTGGACTTCAGAAAAAAGTGATAAAACTTAATCAACCTGTTCTCCCGGCCGTTTACTGCCAATTTACATGTTTTCGTCCTGTCGTAATATTCTGTGCTTAGGTTTGAACTGATACACTTCGAGTGTTTTATTACATTTATTTCTCACTTATACTTGTAGTACAAAAACTCTAAATACTTGGAAAACTAGTTTAGGTTGTTTCCAAAAGATGGCAGAACAGTGGTTTAGTTTTGAATTATAACATTTATTTTATTGTCGCAAACCTCCGTACATTGTTGTCTTTACATTTGTTTTTGTTTACCTTATATTTACTTTTTCAGCTCTGTTTCATTTTATGCCCACATTATGAGAAAACTGAATGATGTGGGAGCAATATCATCTGACATGATCAACATTGGAGGAATGTCATGCGTGTGTCAAAATACCTTATGTGGTAAACTGAATGATATTTATTGTAAAATAAGCTCTCGACACTTTCAAGCCAAAATATGTATGTTTGAACCTAAGTAAAGGTAAATAATTATAAGTTAAACTGTGACAGTTTTTTTAAATAAATAAATAACTTTATTTGTCATGTATAAAAGGTACTGTGTTACAAAAAGCAAAACAAGTCAAAATATAAAAAATAGAACAAACCCATGCATTCTACCTCCATCATTACGAACCAATTTAAACTTATCTCATCGCGTATGCATGAATGACCGTCAATGGAAGTTTGAGTGAGTTATGTATGGTCGGTGTTAGATCAAATATCTAGTACAAGTCTGATTAATTCCAAACAAAACTATACATACGTTACATCGGTTTATTTAGCAGGTTTTAGATGTTTGCGTGTGTTTTGATTTTAAAATAAAAGTTAACATTAAAAGTGTTTTCAAGTTTGATTACCGTACTGGCAGTAGTTTGGGACAGTTTCATATTCATAACCAACTGTATTAGTAGTTTTACTGTAATAAACTTAACTTATAGCACAATTTCGTTTAACTTTGAGAACACAGTTCATAGACCGTGTTCTCGCGGCAAGACAATTTACACCCAAATTTACATTTTTCGTCCTGTCGTAATATTCTGTGCTTAGGTTGTGTCAACTGATACACTTCGAGTGTTTTATTACATTTATTTCACACTTATACTTGTAGTACAAAATGTACCAACTCTAAATACTTGGAGAAACTAGTTTAGGTTGTTTCAAAAGATGGCAGAACAGTGTTTAGTTTTGAATTATAACTTTATTTTATTGTCGCAAACCTACGTACATTGTTGTCTTTACATTTGTTTTTGTTTACCTTATATTTACTTTTTCAGCTCTGTTTCATTTTATGCCCAAAACATTATGAAAAACTGAATGATGTGGGAGCAATATCATCTGACATGATCAACTTATTGGAATGTCATGTTCGTGTCAAAATACCTTATGTGGTAAACTGAATGATATTTATTGTAAAATAAGCTCTCGACACTTTCAAGCCAAAATATGTATGTTTGAACCTAAGTAAAGGTAAATAATATAAAGTTAAACTGTGACAGTTTTTTTAATAAATAAATAACTTTATTTGTCATGTATAAAAAATGTACTGTGTTACAAAAAGCAAAACAAATCAAAATATAAAAATAAATAGAACAAACCCATGCATTCTACCTCCATCATTACGAACCAATTTAAACTTATCTCATCGCGTATGCATGAATGACCGTCAATGGAAGTTTGAGTTATGTATGGTCGGTGTTAGATCAAATATCTAGTACAAGTTTAATTAATGCCAAACAAAACTATACATACGTTACATCGGTTTATTTAGCAGGTTTTAGATGTTTGCGTGTGTTTGATTTTAAAATAAAAGTTAACATTGAAGTCTTTTCAAGTTTGATTACATTACTTTCGACATCAAATGAGCTAAAATGTAAATTAACACAACTGTAGTATAAATTAATAAACATTTTAACAAAAGATAATTATAAATATTGTATTTAAGTTAGACATTTTATAGTTGGTTACAATTTAAGTTTTTTACTAATACTTAACTTAAAACAATATAAGAAAAGGTTGCATAGTCAAAGCAAATAGAGAATATTTGCTACATCTACATAGCAAATATGCTCTATTTGCTATTTGTAGACTTTGTGATACATGAAAATTAAAACCTAAGACACCTTTGTACTTGTTGATCGTGACAAAACTCACAAATAAATCTTTTCATGCTGCAAACTTTAGATTTGGCACATCACTTTCAAACTAAATTTCTTAACTAAATTGATATTGGTTATCCCAAACACAAAGTGACACATCCCAAACAACAATGTATTGTAACAACGGGAGAAATAGAGAAGGATATCAGAATAATGTCAATAAGCAAGAATAATCAGAATGAAGGTCCCAATACTATGGAAATCAGACACCGTGGGTGTCGTTAGTTTGTTTCGTACACTCATTTACTTGTGTTGTGTTGCTATATCTCTCATATGTCAATTTAGACATGTTTGCTATGTAGAAATAAAATGTCCTTTGAGAAAACGTTAAAAATATGGGTGAACAGTTATTTTCAACTACGAATATGTAGTGTGAGAAAGCTGAACGAGTAATGTAACTGTTAAAGTGTCTTGAAACCTTGTTTGTATATTCATTTTAGCTAGGTTACCGGTCTCAATGAACTTCTTGTTGCAATATTTACATTTTAATTTTGTACAATGGCACTATTGCGATTTAATTAACCTTTTTAAATGTATTCTACTTTATCAAGATCAAATCTGTATTGATTTTTATGTAACTTTTTTGAACTTGAGTTGTTTTTTGAATACCTATGTCGTAGGTATTTTGGTCAGATATCTAAATTTATACTTGAAAAAGAATTAATGATATTTTCCACAACTTTTCAGACAACCTCTAAGGTTACAAATTAAGGCTTGAAGTATTCGAATAAAATACTTTTAATAAAGTTTTAGGCTTTAATTTAGAACTCCCAATAAGACTGAGCTTCAACCATGAACAACACAATCACGTTTAATTAAATAATTATCAACAACATTATTCTGTACTTTGATTTTTAATACGAGTAGTTAAATTGTTAATCTATCAATTCTCAACATTTATCATTACTATGGAAATCAGACACCGTGGGTGTCGTAAGTTTGTTTTACACTCTCATTATTTACTTTTAAAAATATATTTTCAACCAAAAATATGTGAGGAATAATTGAATAAATAATGGAGCTGTTAAAGTTTCTTTAAACCTTGTAACTTCATTTCAGCTAAGTAACCGTTATCGAAGAATAATTTCTTGTTGCAATATTTTAACTTTGATCTGTATATCGAACAAAGGAACTTTAAAAATTGTATTATTTAGTTTAAGTGTATTCCATTTTATCGATATTGACTTTTTGTAAATATGTTAAGAATAGCGACGTCGTTAGTATTTGTGGACATGACAAGAAAAGATGAATGCTATGTTCTAAAACTCTTTGAGAAACCACGACAAAAAAACACAATCACGTTTAACTCAATTATTATCAACATTGTCTATGCTTTGATTTTTAAAAAAAGTTAAACTCTTGATAATTTCTTTTAAGTATACACAAAGCATAACAAAAATTTATGACGTTAAGGACAACATGTACACGTGAGTAATGAGTGGGGTGTGTTGGTTCAACCACCAACTACTTACTCATAGTGTCTGTGGTGAACAGCAGTTTTGTGGTCAACCAACATGTCCACCACTTTCCAGGTCTGTGTCATTTCAGTCTGTTCATTCATTTTCAGTAAATTCATGTCTTAACTACGGGTTTTATTAGGAGTATTGAATTAATTTTTGTATACAGATTTTTAATGCTAAACTGTATGCATATAAATATAGAGCTGTTTTATTTATAATAATGTAAAGCCAGCGCCATTTAGCATGAAGCATAACATTATATTCCAAGAACCATAAGCAAACGGTAATTGACTACTGAATAAGATACGTTCAAACGGTTTGTACCAAGACGGGACAACATTTCATTTTCACTTCCTTCCAGCTGTGATTTTCTCTTCCGAGAAATTGTCATTTACGGAGGTTTGCTTCAATCTCTTTTCCAATAGATAGCAACATCGAACTTGAAATGTAAAGGTTGGAGCTGTTTACTTCGACAAATATATCTACTTACAAAACTTCTTAAAAAGAATCTAACTAGAAATTTTCCATTTTCAAATATCTGGAATAAAATACTTATTTCCAGAATTATATAAACGTGAGAAATCTCAAACACAAGTTCAGCTTTCCCTCTTGTAAACAGAGATAATGAAATCTTCACTAAAGGCAATGTAATCAGTTTAAACGTAAAGTTGCGTGTTTCCTGAGCCTAAAGCTGAACTTTGCACCTCTGTTTCTTAACTGTTGAGAAACACCAGGTAACAAACCCATTACTTGGAAAAATATCTTTTGAAAGCTTAGACACAAATTACAGACAAATTGGCAAGGATTTGGTAATATTTTAAACAGTTTTCAAGTGGATGAAATTAAATAAAGCGTATTTTTGGTGCTTCTAAAATATTTTAACGTGAAATTTGTATAAGGGACTATATGGAAGCAATTGAAACAATGCGTAAAAGTTAAAACATGTGTCTTCTGGTGTTGATTTTCAATTTGCAGTTACCGTGCAGCACACGTTTGTAAAGCCGCTAATGGTTTTCAAATATTTCATACGTTTTTGTCCCCAATTGGGAAAAATATTTGTTTCTGGTTAGTAATGGCACAGACCTAACACAATAGGTAAAACATGCGAATAAACCTTTTGCAAATCGATAGTAAATAACCACTATCATAAACTATAAAAACCTGTAACGTTCCTATTTTCATATAACTCGGGGCAGTTAGGACAATGAATTCTTTTGAACTCAGCTGTTTCTACCGTGACAACAACAATAAAACAACAATTATTAATGTTAACGTGGAAAATCTCCAGTACATTTCACACTTTATTGCTCTCATTCACCACTCCCAAACATACAGACCCCTTAAAAAGAGTAATACAAATTTAATAAGACCTAACAACTAAAACTGAATCTTACATGGTGAGATCAATGGTGAGTTTGGATTGATAACGGTGTCTTTGATTGTCTATATACGTAATAAGTTAAGGTAGAACAAATCCACTTGAAATAAATACTATGGCAATAAGATATAACAAATATCAAATGAGTATCCTTGATCAATTTTTCATTTTGAACAGGACTGGTTTAAAAAATAATCTCATCTTCATCCTTACTTGTACTCACGGCTGAATATGAGATGAATCTCGAAACCCATCTCTTGTAAAATTAAAAATTGTTCAAGGATAACCATATTACTTTTGTTAAATCCTATAATAAGTTACATAGTTGAATACTGATTTGTATGGCTAATATTTTCGATAAAACCCACATACACCTGATTTATGGTAAAACGAGGAAAATATGTGAGCTTAGTAAATTACACTTCCAATCATCGAACTAAGCTCGAAAAAATGTTCCCAACAGTAATAAAGTATTGTTGAAAGGTTTTCATTTTAAACTCAAAGCCAAGTTTCCTAGAGAATGGAAAAGTGCCAAGTAATAAGGGTAGCTTGACGTCTGTTTCCCTGAACTAGCTGCACCTTTTATCTCATACTTCTGAGATCTTACTTTCGAGTTTTCAAGAAACATGTTTGAGAAAAGGACTCTTTATAACTTATAACATATTCTCATTTGTACAGTATACAAACTAAAGTTTAAAAATCTTACATTAACTTTAAACAAATGTATAATGATTGTTTTTCATCGAATTTAAATACAAACCCTTAAAGGATTAAAACTATGTCCTTAAATGGTTTATTCAGTTAAATAAGTCAAGTAAAAACCAAATTTCATATTAAACTCACCTTAAGCTCAAAGCATCACATTGTAGTTTGTTAAATCCACTTAGGTCAAGGCTTTGTGAATATTTGGCCAGTTTCTCAACACGGTATTCTCTAAGTTAAACCGCTGCTGGCTGTTTTGCTGTTATATGGCAAGGAATGAGCAATGTATATTATGTAACTAACACAAATCAATAATCCGTAACGTAATAACCGTATCTTTAACCTTTATTGAATAGTACTAAATTTGACTTTCATTAACCTCAAAGTTTAAACATTTCCATTAATGTGCAACAGTTCCTTTACAATATTTCCCAACTGAGTAAGCTAGTGGACGATTACTAATACAAAATTTATAGTTATAGAGAACAATAACTAGAGATTTAATTAATACAATAATTTAAAAGTCATCTCATATAGAAACGCAGCTGGTTTTGAGTGTTGAACTTATATTTTATACTGTCGAATTCAACGTAAAAAATTAAAACTCTCAATAGAAAACATCACAAATATCAACCATATCAAATATACGCAATAATCAATAACGATGAAGGCCTTTTATAAAACTACCGGGTGATTACAAATGAAACAGACGGTAAGGATAGCTTCTGGAAAATGTATTTTTTTAAATGTTAAATAATTACTTACATGATTATATAGAAGAGTTCTTTAAGTTTTATTGAAAATATGTATTCCGGTTACTGATGGTTCTTGGAAGAAGAACGACCCGTAAACCTTTTCACAAGATAAAGCGTAAAACACGTTCACTTTAAGAGAATCGCGTATATGCTGTACAGTCTCTTTTGGGTTTCCTGTTCCCCATAATCGTGCATTATCTCTATTAGGTTTTCCACTATTGTAAAAAGTGCATTCGCCACTGATAATTTAACAATGTGTCAATATTTTCAAGATATTGTTGAATTTCCTGATAAAAATGTGTACGTACAAATGTATCATTGTCATTTAAACTTTGCACAAACTGTAATTTATTAGGTGTCATTTTCAAACGTTTCCGCAGAATTTTCCATTATAATTTGTATCAACATAAACTTTTAGAAAGTCCCCACAAACCTATTTCACTTACTATGTTGAAACACATCAGTTTAATTCTGTGGAGGCTGTTGAAGTTTACTATTTTATTTGTAATCACCCATTATACACATTTAAAGAAACTATGAAAACGCTTGATTTTCTTTTTACCATTTGATATATAAGCTTTCAATTACTGTTCCACTTCTATATCCACCCGTTCATTTTACAACATAAAGTGATCGAAATTTTGAAGTTGTAATTCTGCGTTTCAATGAAATAACCAACCTGACGTACGTGTACGAATCTACTTGGTGTAACGAATGTGTATGTACAGTTAGAAAATACTATTTTCGTGATGAACGGATTGTATCGACTTAAGATCAATATACTTAGTTTGTATGTCACAAAAGAAGTCCAGTACATTAGAATATTAGTGGAACTTGCAAGAAGCTCGGGGTGGATAAATTATAGTTCACCCTCTTGACACTTGGCATTGCCATACGTTTCTAAGTTTAGAATAGAATCTCACATTTGTAGTTTACCAGAATATATCTACTTTAGATTGATTTTATACGGTGTTATCATACACTGTTAAGTATTGTTGTACTTAAAATTTTCTTTATATATTATAAAAAGGATGTCAGGAAGGTGGCGTTCTTAATTTTCTAATAAAACTTATATTATATTATTGTTTATTTGTCTCTAAACACTGTATCTTTTCCATTGTTTTGTTTCAACCGCTTATGTTAACCCTGCTCATGAAACACGCTACTAAGATAACCTTTACCCCGTTTTCATTGTATAATTTTACTGTCTCAATTGTCTTTCAAATACAAAAACATTTCTTCAGATAAATTAGCATGTTTACATGCAGTTTATAAACTTATTCCGTCTAGAAACCAAATTGATAAGAAACTCAAAAGCTTTAAATGTTTACATACATTGGTATATTTTTTAGTTTTATCTATATGTTTGTGTACAAAGATACTCTTACGTTGCATGAAACTAAGAAAATATATAGTGATGTTTGTATATATTTGTAGTTTGAATAATAACTGTGCTCATACAGTATATTGAATGTGCATAAGGGATCTGATGATAATGTATTTGGCGAGTGTCAAAGTTTATCGATTCGTCAATCAACTTATCTCAAACTATTGTAAGAGCTCTCGACCCCATATATTAGTTTGTATGATGTAATAAGTATTATCTTACGTATCGGGTTAACTATGAACATAAAAATAACAAAGCGGCATAAACTGCACTACACCAAAACCAACATAGCCAAAGCCAAATCAAAAGACAACGATTATTAAGGTCAGTAGTAGTTTGATTTTTATTTACAGCGATTTTCCTTGATACTTTTACTTGATGAGTCTTTTGTCTACAACTTCTTATGTATTTTTAATATAGGTCAATTAATGATGTAGGTATTCAAAGAAATACACAAATAGGCAGTGAAACTGAAATGTCAAAAGATATATATGTTTATCAATGTATTTATTTTAAGTGAGAATGTACATAGTGTATCCATACGTTAGATAAATAACGAACTTATTTAAAAATCTTGCATACAATGAACTAAAATAATCAAAAATAAAATGGTAATATTTTATGTGCTTTAATAACGAATTAAATAGAATTATTAAAAAATACATAACATTTATTGTGTACTGCAAAAAAATGAAACTATGATAATCCATAAAATAGATTATAGGTACGTTTAGATAACACAAAAACGTATATTTAATATTAACATCGTAGTTACCATTTCTACCAGCTGATGTGTTAAAAAAACAACGTTTCGAAATGTATTGAAACTTTTCTCGTTATCAAATGCAATTTTGCCTAAATCATATTTTTAACCTAAAAGCACTTTACAACAGCAACATCGATGGTTTAGCCCAACTAGATAACGAGAGGAATTGTCATCCAGAAATGATTGACTGAGTTTCACGAAAACGAGAGGAATTGCATACCTCTAGAAACGTTGTGTGATTTTAAATACGGTACACAAAAAGCATCGATTTCAATGTTAATATAATAACATTGGCATAATGAACTTTCAACAGTAACATATAATGTTGACAATGATTGAATATGTTGTATGTTGAATGATGGTCACTGATGATGATGATTGGTACAGTTCAATCACGGCAGCAGCACACAGTCTAGATAAGGACATTAGTGAGTCAATATGTGCAGTAATACATCACACAGTGTCATTGATGGAAGTGACTCAGTAGATATCAGCTTTGACACCATGTACAGCGTAGTTAGTAACATATAATGTTGACAATGATTGAATATGTTGTATGTTGAATGATGGTCACTGATGATGATGATTGGTACAGTTCAATCACGGCAGCAGCACACAGTCTAGATAAGGACATTAGTGAGTCAATATGTGCAGTAATACATCACACAGTGTCATTGATGGAAGTGACTCAGTAGATATCAGCTTTGACACCGTGTACAGCGTAGTTAAATATAATGTTGACAATGATTGAATATGTTGTATGTTGAATGATGGTCACTGATGATGATGATTGGTACAGTTCAATCACGGCAGCAGCACACAGTCTAGATAAGGACATTAGTGAGTCAATATGTGCAGTAATACATCACACAGTGTGTCATTGATGGAAGTGACTCAGTAGATATCAGCTTTGACACCATTACAGCGTAGTTAGTAACATATAATGTTGACAATGATTGAATATGTTGTATGTTGAATGATGGTCACTGATGATGATTGGTACAGTTCAATCACGGCAGCAGCACAGTCTAGATAAGGACATTAGTGAGTCAATATGTGCAGTAATACATCACACAGTGTCATTGATGGAAGTGACTCAGTAGATATCAGCTTTGACACCATGTACAGCGTAACTAGATGTTAACTAATGCACAAAGTGAAAATAATTCATTTTTAAAGGGACATGCTTGTTCAGAGTCATTAATTACTTCGTGTTTCATTGTTCAACTTCAAGATTTAAGATTTGTTGTACGAAAATGCACGTACATTTTAATTTTGCGTGACACACTTGTAAAATTCCATCGAATAAGGTCAACTATTACAAATAAAATTAAGGCAGTTCAAACTTGTTAAAAGACAACACTTAAAAACGCCATATTTTAAACACTTTTGTAAGCAAAACAATGTGACCACATTTGCTGAAATCAGTTTGAAAACAATGAATTAAGTACAACAACATAGTGTGTAGCAAAAAATGTTATCGTGTAAAAAATTAATAACGTTACTACATGCAATCTTCCTTGTTTACAATACATTTTAGAAAACGTGATGTCATAGCGATTGTAATTGAATTGCTTAAGAATTCTAAGGTTTGTTCAGTCTGTACGATTTGTGGTTTTTAACCAGTGCCATTTAAAACGTTAAAATAACCCCTTTTTCAGTTTTGAATTGTATTTATCATTTGATGTTCACTTCCTCATATTAGTGTAAACATCTATGCACGAATCCAAGTTCAAACATCAATAGGCTATTTAATAACAAATAAAAATCAAAATGGCAACCGTACTGAACGCAAAGGAAATTTGCACTAAATACAGCCTGATTTCTTAGCAATATTTCGTCCGGGTAACAATACATTAATCCCTCTATTTTGAAGCAAATATTGTACGTTCAAAATATTATTTAAAGTAGCAAATAATTAAATATGTTTTAACGTGAGTTTTCATAAAGTTTGAAGTTAAGAGAAACAGTTAAGCCAGAGGTATTTAGAGTGATGTGTGTGAAAGTGCTACATTGACATCGACAATTTGCTCAGTTTGAAACTCTAAAGCACTCGGTAGATTAAACCATTCATTGAACACATTGATACAGGATCATCCCTCACTCATCTGAGACGAAGCTCTAGAGTAATATGTCTAACGTGCGGCTTAGATTCTTAAACTTGCTCAAAACGCAATCCTTAGAACTCATTTTGTGTTTGAAGGCTTGTCCAGTCGTCTCATTAGGTAGCCTACATTAATTACTATAGTCAATGACTTTAATACAACCAAATCTTTGAATCTTTGTCTATGTAGATTTAGAAAAAGAAAGGTTATTTTGTGAGAATAATATTCATGAGAGAAAATTATATTTTAAAATATCAAAACCTTACTCAAAGTTCAGCGTTTGATAGACTACTAAGGAACTTATTAAACAATCAACTAAGTAGTACTAAGGAAAGACAACCTGTGGTGTTCAGAGCACACAGTAGTGGCTATGACTTAGAAATTCGTCCCATAAGAACAATGTACAAAAAGTAAGTTTTCTTAGGACCCCTCACACCTACAGTTGTATTGATTTTTTATTAAATCAACTTTGTTTTGAAGCACTCAATTGCACCACTAAGCTGAGTATTAATTTCACTATCTATTAGACTGTAACATGCATCTAAAAACTGAATAAACTTAGCAATTAAGTTTCTTGCTTTTATGAGTAAACAAATACCATGTTAGAAAAAGTCAGCAAAGTCACTGCAGTACATTATCATCTTAACAAAAAATTCTTTTGATAAGTCAGATTTTAAGTTGTAGGCGTAAGGTGTCTCATGAAAATTTTTGTTTTATATGTGTTTATGTCACAAAAGACAAAATGGCCGACATGTACTGTATGCTCTTAACATTACGTTTGCAAGCAGCACATGTAAACAACACTAAATTCTTCACATGCAAACATAAATTGAAGATATACACATTGTTGTGCTGTAAACAAATTAACCCAACTGTTTTATCTCACTAATACAAAGTTGTTAAGCTGTAAAGTTACTGGTTTACAGACCACAAAGCTGTGGACTACAGTTAAACAGGTGTATTTAGGAACTCGAATCTTTGCCGCATTAGCCGGCGGCCAGTTACACATAATGTGCTTATCATTGCTCAACAGTCACTTAAAACCTTCCTTAATGAGATTTTACATACATAAAAATAAACGTTAATTATAATATATCGTATACACTCATTGTTTGTTTTATAATTATGATAAAACCACTAAACATACTCAATGTTTTGACAGTGAATAAAATGTACATGTTTCATTTCAAGCTACTTTTCTATACAAATTTGTTTTAAAACAGTATATGTATTTGGGACATGGGCTTGTGTATTAGAATGGTTTTGTGAAACAGTTTGTCTATTGACACATAACAAAAAGTAGACAGGTCAGTAGACTTAACCTATTTGCAGTGTAGAGCTACCCAACACCTTCTGAATCAATGAGTATGATTTTGTGGATCATAATTATATGAACGCTAAACAGCTAATTTAAGTCTAAAAATGTTTAGTTTTAAAGCTTTTAGTAATAAATTAGCTATTTGTGACTCTTATGAAATACTTCTTATTTTAAACTTGGGTTTGATATTCAGAAACAAAAAATGTATCATTAGTTATTGAAAATTCATAGTTTCGTTGTTATTAAATTAAAATAGATAGACTATTCTACCTGTTATTGCATTTAAAACTACACAAAGATCCCAGAGGTATTTAAACCGCTCTTGTTATCAAGTGATACTTAGCCTAAATCATATTTTATCCTTAAAACTAGTACATTTTAATACAAAACGAATAACAAATAGGTTTATAAGGTTATTTTTTGTAGGAGTAAATTGTACTGGTCTTAAGTATTAGAATATGATTTAGGCTAAGTTTCAGTTGATAACGAGAGGAGTTTACATACCTCTCGAAACGTTGTGTAATTTAAAACACAATAACCAGTAAAAAGTCTATATATTTCTATGTTAATTTATCAGTGTTACGAAAAAACCTATAAATTCAATAATGTTTAAGTCAACTGAATAACTAAATCTACAACAGTGTGTCATGTGTATTTCTCACAACTAAATGTGTGGTTAAAAAAAACATACTTTTTGATAAGACACCGTGAGTTTGTTAACGGACAGCATTACAAGATTTCAGACCAGCTAGTTGAAACTTCTGTAATATTATTTCTTATCTGAAATGATAAAAGAGTTCTTGTCAATCTCAACTAAACTTGACCAATATGTCAGTTCTTGTTATGTTTCAAGTAGTTTTTGGGACTTTCTTCGGTTCTTTTTCGCTCAACAATGTCATTTTGTTGTTCTGGATGACCTAAAAACAATATTGAATTACTTTCAATAGTATATATTAGTGTGATTAAATTACTGTAACTACTATACTATTTATTACTATAGTAAATTACTGTAAAATATTTTAAACTACTCTATTTTTGTAAACCTTTTTAGACTAAACAAAATATTTACTTCACGGCTTGTTTATAATGTTATGCTTACACTCTAGAATTAATAGCGGTAATCTTACCAAGAACCATTAGAACAATAAAACGATATCTTAAACAGCTGAGTAAAAACAATTTTAACAGACTTCATGAGACGTACTTACTACGCCCTAAAAAAACTCTGTTTAACTATTAAAATCTCTACACAAAATTTAAAGCTGTATTTGCCTGCCGGACTTGGTAGTTTAAAACTACGTGTATACTAAAAGGCATTGTGAGCAACATAACATAATGTTGACATTTTTCCTGAAATAAGCTATATTATTGATAGCGTTTACTAAATGAATTTGAAGACGAAAATATTTGGACCGAACCGGGATTTGAACCCGGGTCTTCCGCTTACCGGGCGGTTATGCTCACCACTACACCATCCGGCCCAACTATTTCTGCCTTAAAATAAGTAGCAAAATCTGAATGTTTATCCGAAACATGTGACTCTCAAATAGTGACTTTTGAATCAACAAGCTGGAAATATTACAAACAGGGTAAATATTGATAACAATGAAAATCTGTCTGCGGATAAATATGTATATATATATATATCAAATTGATATACGATATCATTTCAGTTCAAAATGGTACGTTTAATCTGAAGACAAACCTTAATTATACAGACCACGTACATCAAGGATAAATGTATATCCACATGAATATTTATTACGTAAATATTTTATCACGAAGTAACTAATTTGTTTTAATTTTGTTGTTTAATCTTAAGAAGAATTTTAATCACATTTAATGAAAATTAAAAAGGGCTGTTTTAAGAAAAGTTTTTCTTCAACTTCTAGAAATTTGAATAGAAAATAAACAAAAGTACCGTTTCTCAGAGAGGCAATGGTGTTGATCTAAGTTATTGGCTTTAAATCTGCCTCACACTTCAACTGCTTTGTGAAAACGTTTATCCTTTCTAGTAATAGCTTACTGAAGAAGAGCCGTTCATATGTATGAATTGAACTATCATTCAACCAACATATTGTCTAATGGAAAACAATGCACTAGGTTCAGCTTATAGTGCAGTACTATATCATGCTGCTTTATCTACTTTTATATATCTCTAAATACCAAAATCTGTAAACCATTTTCATATGTGTGTTCATAATAGGTTCGACGGTGTCCA